>DWQK01001023.1:0-17227 GCA_018231225.1 Noctuana stator
ATATTGGCTACAATTTAATAACATAACCACCACGTGTTGCTGAGGTTAAAGTATACGACAAATTTAGGGAATATATGTAGTGCAGACTTACATCAAGACATCCATCGAACCATGAAGTTAATAAGTTAACACAACATTTACAGGTTCTTAGGCGGTACAAAGTTCGCCAGGTCAACTAGTTGTTTATACAAATATAATACAAATAAAGCAATTATACCATGAGATTTCTATCCTTTATAATCTGCTGAAATACAATTGAATTTCGACCAAAAAAACTTACTAAACGCATCGTATTAATCATTTACTTTATCGACAAAACATAGACCCAAAAACCCGCCCGTAATAATGTGTACAATATGTTGTATTTGGGATGACAAAGGTTACATTCGGTCGCCATTAGGTTAGTTTATCTTTGCCCAAACTAAACTGTCGCACGTCGTGAGATCCATAATGGCACATGTGTTTTACATTTGCATCTTAAATTACTAGAAAACTATTTCTTGCGTTTTGGTTGGGGAGAGTGGATAGACCGCTGAGAACCTATAGAATGTCACGAATAAGAATAAATGTAATAACTAATTTATACTTTTCACTTTTCTTCATAGTTTTTACATATTTTATACGAGGTATATATACTACTTAAGAGTACATTACATTATGCTTCAATAACAACTGATATCCTTCCATATCGATGAACAAGCCATCACGGGAAACTCGACTCGTGGAAACGTTTGAAGTCGCAATACGAATATTACGAATACAACTTCAATAAAAATACATTTAAAAGTTATTGCACGGAAATATGCACGCGGTCGTTTCGTTTCGTTTACCTGTCGCAAACCAATATCATTTTTCATTTATTGAAAAATTTTTCCTTGAAAGGTCTCACCTGTGCCCACTAAGCACGAAAATCCAATATCGTCTAGCGCTTTGCTATTTCTAACTCAAATAACTGTAGAGATCTAATGTATTTGGATCGGTGAGTTTATATTATGTTCTAACAAGTCCCAGTATAAGGTTAATACGCACTGCGAAACGACAGGGTGCGCTCCGTAATGTTGTACGTACTCGCTAGTATAGTACCTACGCGGAAAATAAGTATCTACATTAACTTGGCTATCAACTAACTCAGTTGAAAATCAGCGTAATTCACTTATTAACCGGTTATTCGCCATGTTTTCGATCTACATCATTTTAATATCCAAATTTCTGTGTATAAACCTGGTGGCTGAAGTAAAAAAGTCATAATGACATATTATTTGGGTCAGTCTTGTAGTATACTTTTACAAAGTAGTAATGCTTTTTTGGTTCTGACAAATCTTTATCTCCGTTAATTCTTCACCAAAATTATAGATTTCAACTGCATTCTATTCTCGAAAAATATCTTTATAGCATAATACTATACCCTTTTATAAAATATTGTAGGTGGTTGATCACGAGACAATAGCCCGCGAGCCAGCTTGTTTGTTAAAGTAGCAAAATATTATATTGTTTTTAATAGTTAAACCTAAATGCTTTATGTTTGTGTACTTGATCCCGGAGAAACGATCCGCACTAGTGTGCGTGCGTTTTACCCGTATGTTCTACTTTGTACGGAGAAATGCACGCTCGGATGAACTTCAACAACGTACAGGCACTTGCAAGTGCAATTTATGATAAGCTGCACGAAGACGATTATATTTAAGAGATTGCTCATATTTTTGAAGTTACTGAGATTTTTATTTCTTCAGGGCGGTGTATTTTTATACATGTAGAAAAAACAACCAGCTGTTTAAAATATAATAATGATTTTATTTATTTTTCGTGTGAATAATATAATATAGTCAATAAAATGTAAAATATTTACCCGCTTTCTATGTTCACAATCAGTTATTACAGTACAGTTAGTACAGTAGTAGCAGGAAGTTCCAAATGTATACTGTAGTAAGCATTGAAAATCTATTTCATGTTAAGTTCATAAAAGTTAAATTTTATATGGTCTATAATAACGAATAAGGCAACTAATTATTTTTTCTTTTAGCAATAAATGTTTCATTTTCTTTCAGCTTTGTTTCCGTTTTCTAAATTTATGAATTTCTTACTCTACTTATGAACAACTTAATAATCTGTATAATCAAATTCTCTATTAAAAATACAGAGCTCAAACAAACAACACTGATTACGTACAAAGCAGTTTCAGTTCCAATTTTATGGGACTGTGGAGACGATAGCACCTGTGCCTGGAGGCTAAATGCCTTCGCGGGTTGTGCCCGGACATTCAAATTTGTTCACAAGCCCCGTACGATTCAAATTTATTCACAAAATTCAACCTCTGCTTCACAATCTTCTGCATCACTTTCCATTTCCGTTAGGGATAGCCTTTCTGCTATTGTTATTATGATCACTATTTTAGTATATAACTGTTCGGGAACAGGTTATACTTGTAGCTACACTACTTTTAATCACGATTTTTTGAAGGGACGCGCATTTGTCTGAATTTGTTTGTCTAATAGAGATAGATTTCGATACACAGGGAAAATTTGAAACGAACCGTGTGAAGTACTTGAGTTCCAAAGCCTTGAAATTGCATAGCAACAATAGGATTCACGTAGCTCGCAAATTCTGTAATGAGATGTGGCGCCATCATAAATGTAAGTCGTCTAACGACTCTCCTTCCTCATTAGGGAATCCGTCCGATATTATCCTTCTAAACCTATTCCAGCTATAAGCCTCAGTTATATAGACTCATTCTAGTTAAAATCTTACTCGTTTTACCATACCTTAAGAGTAGACGTACTGTTGCGAAAAGTCTTAATTCAGCTTTCGATTCTACTGCTTTGACCACTGAATTTCCTATTGTGGGAACTCTAATGTCCATAACTATTATTTTGTGTAATATAATATTTACATCTATGTACATTTACAGTCATTTTTAAGGTGATACCGATCCCTTAAGTTTCGAGTAATAACAGGAACTTGAGTATACCAAGGGTAGCATTATTACTTAAAATCTTACAGAAAAATTAAAGCCAATTTATTAACTAATTAATTCTCCTAACATTCAAATTAAAAAATGTCAACTCATCAAGGTAAAAGTGATTAAGTGTAAAGGAAAAAGAAAACAAAAATTACCCTCGCGCTGAAAGCATTTTTGCTTGTGAATCAAATGTTTTAAATACACATTTAGGACGCCGGGTACAATTTTATGGGACCGTGGAGCTGACAGCACCTGTGACTGGAGGCCAAATGTCGTCGGGACTGCCCGGACATTCAAATTTATTCACGAGCCAGGAAACTTCGACCTCAGATACGAATTCCATGTGTGTGACTTTTCTATTACATATAGAGATTCCGAAATATGAACTTCTACTTACTTATATTTAGTTATAATTAAAGTCTTCTGAAACGGAATCTGTATATTAAGAAATCTGTAATATAAATTAATAATCATTCGTTCTTCGGCGAAAAAAGACATCGTGAGAAAAATCGCAGGCCTGAGAATTTTCATAAAAGGCATGTAACATGTGATCCACACTATTGGACATTATGTAAATTCTTTACAGTACCAGTGGGACAATAATGGAGACGATAATGATGACGAATAAGATGGATAAAAAAAGTTTAGTGCCGTGAAAGATAACCAATATATTCAAACAAATTAACTATCAAAACATTTGAGTCAGTATGAAGAATTTTATTAGCTTATCTCGGACAAACTTTTCCTTAATATTGCTGAAGCACATGCCTTCAAGTAAATATTATTCCGGCTGCATTAATTTTAAATTCATGTAAGCCGAGCTCCAATTTCAATGTGGTGATTATGACAGGCTGTTAAAAATCGACAATCCGTGCCAACATTTTGCCAACCCGCATCAAATTAAACCTTCTATGACCCTTGAATCCAATTTAACTCTTCATCCGATAGCGCCACTCAGAGGACTGTATATTAAATAATTTATGCCAACATAAATTAGAACAGCATTTTCCTTCCCTTTCAGATCCTACGACAAACTAATAAATTTACGCGCAAAATAAACATACCTGGCTAATTATAAACATCCGTATATAGCCTTCCGGTTTGAAATAACATTTGATTATTCATTCAAGCCATGATTTATTTACATATAATTAACATATTTGCTGTATTCTTTCATTAATGAAGCATCGAATAGATTAGTACGTACTGGGAATGTAACTTAAATTTAAGTTGCATGAACGAAAACCACCATTTGATGTAAAATAAATGATTCTTTAAGATAACTATTTTAACTTTATATGAACAATGTTGATAGGTACTTCGTATTAAAAATTAAATGTCATTTAAAACATATTATTATAGTATAGGTGCCTATATGACTCACAGTGTAGTTATGGTGTAGTTGTGATCGTAACTACACCACAACTATTACATACTGAGCAGTACTAATCATTTTCCAAGAAGCTGACTTATTTCATGACTATTACAAAATTCTGACAACTCCTTGGAAAAATCGCACTAAGAGCGAGACACCATATGGCCGATGTGGCCGTCAACCATGTCCAAAGACATAAATGGGCACGCTGTCGTCACAGATGGAATGCCATTGCGTTGGGGCAGCCTTGCCTGAGGGGGAGGGGGCCCTCCCGCGCTACCTGCTGCCTCCGTCACTCCTCGCCGATAGTGCCTCGCCCGCGCATGTTGAGCGACCATACGCTCTAACATATGACGAACTATTTGTGATCAAAAACATTCGGACAGTGAAAACACGATGAAGTGACTTAAAATTGATAGTGATGTTACTGCGAAAGTGAACGGACGAGGTAAACAAAGTTTAGTAGTGATAAATTTGTATCGATCTAGCAAGTTTATCGTAAACAAGGGCATGTACAGTCTAAGTCAAAGCAAATATTATAATATTTGCACGTTTTAATGCATATGGTGGTAAGGTTTTTTAAGTTACGAAATTTTTAACGTCATGTGCAATTTACGTTGTGTGGTTTAGGTGGCAGGTGCATCAACATTTGTGAATGACTCCTCTAACTGGGCAGTGAGTACGACCGGTTTTTGCATAATACAATCAAAATAGAGTAGTATGTCAATAGAGCATTTGGTATATCTATTTTGCTATTGTTCTTATGAGGGTGACACAAAGATAACTAAGTATATAGATAATGACATCATCTCATCCAGTAATATGTTCGCACTCCGCCCACTATACACGTGTCTTAAGGTTATATCTAGGTGTGAAAATGTCGTGATTTAAACCCACTATAAACATGTACAACTACATGTATAAATAACGTTTAAATCATCTAACATTCAACAATGTATTAGGTAAAATTTCTAGTCTTGCGAAGTTTATAGAAGTGAAGGTTACGTTTATTTGTTTAGAACTAAGCATATTGTTTACGCAGTTCTAAATGAAAATGATTTCCTTATAAAAATGAATAAGATTTTAAGTTTGAATGATCTGCAACATCACGGATAGTAATAATATTTATAAACTCTACATTTTTGCTATGGAAACAAAAACATACGATTAGAATATCTACATTAAACAAAATTTATGTCCTCATAAAACAGTCTAAAAAAAGTATTTCTAAGATACATATTATTTAAAAAAATGTATGCTTTTTTTTATTTTATCCGACGTTAATAAATATTTTCTCTGTCTGTCTATTCCGTGTTTAGTGTTTATATAGGTACATAGAGTATAAACATGTATAAAAAAAAAAATAATGTATATGAGGACCTTAGAAAGACAACAATATAAAAATAGTTGCACATAGGTATTTTGTTTATCTCGCCAAGCTCCATAGCCTTTTGTAGCAGTTGTTTACGTAATTTGATAATCTGTTATCCTGATCTTCAATTAATCCATCTAAATTAAGCATCTATTACACACTAATGTGTCCATTGTGTGTTAATCCTAATCATGGTCACTTTGTTTCTATTAAGCGCCTTTATCTCAAGTAATATTGGGCTTCAAACAAAATATACAAGTATATGTAGTAGATACTATACACCCCTAAAATATAAACCCTTTCGCAGTGTCCTTTTGAAGGCATATGTTTGTTAAAGAGTCATCTTTGGATAAAGCTTTGTTACTTTACACAAGGATAAGTGACTTGAGTTTGACGTGTTTAGTACATCTGTTGTGGTCCAAGATCCCAGTAAGTATTGGAATATTGTTTTATTGGGATCTTGGAATATTGTGATATTTTGCGAAACGGCTACTTGAAATTTGATGTTTCATCCGCAATATTTGGCACTTTTGGCGACCCACAAGGGATCTCACAGATTAAGCAACACAATGAATAATATAACATGAATCAGTCTGGTCGATTAAACTGAGTATCTTTTAACGTATCACACCGTAAAAGGTACGTTATGTAAGTTAATTTGCATTTTACTAATTTGTACACTATCTACACATAAATCGTGTATGTTTTTGATATAACTTCGTCATGTAGATAGGTAAGTAACGACCATATAATATAATATGCCTCAGATACATAGATCTTTCTACACCGATGGCTTCGCACATTATTGGAGGCAACGGAGCACGAAGCACGTCGTTAGGCGGTCGCTCGTTAAAAATAAAATTATACAATATGCTTGGCCTCACTTCTATCAATTACGCTA
Organism: Noctuana stator; assembly: GCA_018231225.1. Taxonomy (NCBI): domain Eukaryota; kingdom Metazoa; phylum Arthropoda; class Insecta; order Lepidoptera; family Hesperiidae; genus Noctuana; species Noctuana stator. The sequence goes on from DWQK01001023.1 coordinate 6,605, forward strand.
GCATTTTGCTTCGAAATATCACTAACAGAAGTAAAAGAAACCTTTGGTCCTTGCGAAGCGCGAATTCTGCTTAGGTTGTCAACGCCACGACAATGTGCTCAAACTGGAAATAAGCTCAAAAGTAGCTAGCGGAGTAAGCGAATGTAAGTCAAATACTTATACCAAGGTAGCAGTTATATTTATCAACTCAATTTACTGTTAATTTACTTCATCTTATTAAAATCATATTATTGTTATTGTTATTGTTATTGTTATTATTACTATTATAGACGCTTCCTGTCATATCATTTCATTAGTAACGTTAATTATTAAATTTAAAAAATTAAACCCGAATTCAATGTATAAATTACATAATGTTATATATATACTAAACCGTTTGCAGTAGTTATCGTTATATATATAGTAAATTGTAATAAATATATCGTTATGCAGTATTTTCACTAATCTGTATTTCTGAAAAAATCACGACCCACTGAAATGAGGTTAAGAAACTTTTATATCAGATTCGGTTACGGTTACAGACGTCTCGTTATAGGTTTCGGTTACGAAGCATCTAACATTCCTGATGTATAAAGCAGCATTCAAAGTGCGCTATTTTGTGATACTCCAACAAACATAGTTTACCTAGAGGAACAAGTGTATTCTAACATTCTCTTTGTTCAAACAATTCACTTCAGGATACGTTGAGCTTTGAGTGCAATACACTAACCCGACCACATAGGTAGAGTCGTTGCCTTTACGGATGTTTGTTTCGAGATCAAACCCTGGCTGCTAACGCTGAAATCTAAATGCTGAATTAATGTTAACTTCATTTAATTCCATGAAGTTCAAATTTCTATCATTGATTTATAAAGTATATGCAGATACGAGTAGATAATTATATGATTCTTGTGTGATATGTGATGGTTGTGATTGTGACACAGCCAAGATTCTACTACATTATACATATACGTATAATAGCTATAAATAATTAATAAATCCTAAACTAGTCGTACAGAACTACGCACAATTTTTTAAACGATATGACTGATTCGATTGCAAGTGTCTTCTAAAAAAATTGTCCATTTAGAAACAACATAATTGCCAACCCATAAGGTTATAAAATGCTTACCTACAGAACCTAAATACTAGGTTTGAGCTAATGATAGGTACTAACAATTAAAGCTTGAGAAACATTTCAACAAGCCTTTTAAAAATACTCGTAGGTACTTAAGACATGCGTAACGCAAAGGTTTCGTAAAGTATTTCGTAAACAAACGTACGCTGTGGCAGGGAAAAACTTGCTGAACCAGTTTTAAGGTTCAGTATATGTCATGAGTCCTGCCAGGCTGTTTTAATAAAGCGACTCACTAACGTACTGTACGTTTCGACATTCAGAATAGTACTGCAATGGAACTCAGATAGAGAAAAGATGACAGGGAATGCACTTACACCCTTTTAGTACGAAAACAAGGGTGGGAACTTCACACATTATAAAATTGGTTGAAAAGAAACAATATGTGAAAATGTGAAATATATGAAAATTACAATCAGCATCGACATGTATTGTCATATCCTAATAATCAGCCAATCGCAATTGAGCAGCATATGCCGCTATCGGTTTGTACGAGCCACACGTATAATAACTGACAGGCATTTCCCTGTACTTGGCTTGTCTATTTTCTGTGTAATATGCTTTGTGAACAAATTTAAGCCAGAAAGACAAGCCTTGTTGTTGATGAGAAAAAAGCGAGCGGTGAAACATTTATTTGCAAATTAATTGACTGTTAATCAGTGGGTTGCTTTAGACTTGGTTAAATCCAAGAGGAATAAAAGTTGCTTTGCCAAAACCTTACTTACTTCAAATGAACAATCGGCTATTTTAAGAAGCTGACTCAGGTTGACAAAATGTAGAAAAAATATAATAAAATATACTACTACTACTACTACTACTATATACTACTAATACTACTAAAAGCAATAAGTACCTAATTTCGGTATGACTATAAACATTTAATATATCTTTCAACTTTGTATCCTCAGTTAATACATTGCAGGAACAATAATGTAAATGGATATTTTTTTTTAATAAATAAAATATATTATTTTCAATATTGCACTGGATATCTGTAAGAGTGAGGAGCAGGAAAATAGCAAGAAATAAATATGACTTTGTAGAGGGCGTAGAAAATATAAAACTACCGCTCACATCCGCCCTCTTTCTCATGATATTCTTAGGTCTAAAAATAAAAATTGCAGCCTGTGCTTCTTATTAGACGGCGCCTGGCTTTTCTCATTTTTCGCTTAAATTCCTTCGTCGTTTATTACTTGACACAGGGAATGCGTTAAGGGAAACAAAAGAAGGTATTTTAATTCTAAAAAGCGGTTTATAACATGTACGTATTACTCCTGGATATTTTTTACCGATTTTTGATCATCGCTTTGTACGACAACCCGCACTTGTCCGGTATGGTAAACTATCGTTTAAGCCTATCTCAGTCACCAGCAGTTGAACACTAACAAGTTGATAATTATCAAATTGCAGTCCTCTTCAGTTTGTTTTTCATAAATCATAACTTATGGATGATGATAATAATTACTGATAGATGACTATTAATGATAATTTTTTATTATTTATGATTAATAGCCGATAAGTTTCAACCTCGAAGACTTCCTATTTTATCATTAAACGGTTGGTAAGTTTCTATACACATTTTTTTATGAATATAAACAGCTTAATTCACGTGTAATTTTCGGGAATTGAAGTTGTGTTATAGAGTTACACTTTTCTACTTCGCACACGCATTTTTCAAACTGCATTTAGCAAGATTAAAGTTAGACATGGAAAATTCCCTTAAGCACTTAGAGGTACTTACATTAGATTGAAGTTTGCCTATTATAACTTCATAGCACAACAAAAACTGTGTGAAACTATATAATGCAATATTTTATTCGAAGACTTTTATGATGCGATGGGAATTTACAGCATGTAATTTGAAGTACTCTAGGCGGTACCAAGATAACAGTTGAATTAATCTGCGCCGTGATTTCACGGTTCGCGGTCATACAAAACACATACTCGTACACAAAAAAAAGTAAAGAGCCCGCTATAATTAGTTGTGCCAACATAATAGTAAAATAATGAGAACAAATACGTATACCTGAGATTTATGTGAAGGTTATATCAATGCTTTTGCATTGTCTATACACTGGATAGGCTACATAGGATGATGACACCATTCATAATTAATTTTGAAATATAATTTATATAAATGTGGTCTCCAAACAATGCCTGGTTTGTTATTATTATTACGTTTGCAATAAATAAAACAGCAGTTAGTTGACTAGCAAGAAATATAACGTCATAGTTCTAATCTGCTTCTATAAACAATCGTGGTTTTTTAGTTTTTTAAAACTATAATTTATCTCTATGCTTTGCACAATAGCCGCGACTGTAGCAGTAATTACTGCAATGTGTGGGTGATGATGACTCATAAAGCAATTCTCATTTACTTCTTGTACACGTAAATATTGCATGCATGTACGAGTATCATGCACGAACATGCTAGCCCACGGCAGCGGTTAGCACTCTACCGGCCATCCATGACCGTTACTCCTTAATGCTCTCGTTAAAGTTACTGGCGTCACAGCGATACATCTGAGTGATTTTCTATAATTAATAAAATATTCTACTATTCCTATTCTTCACATTATTATAGATATTAATAATATTCAACCAATTATTTCATATTTCTTCGCTTTCACGATTTCTTCATTATAAATTAATACTGAATCCTTGTGTGTGTTCAGGTATATTATTATTACAAAATAGATAGCTTATTGACTTTTTGTCTTATAGACATCAATGAAATTTATTCATTCTTACTTAATATATAATTTTAATAGACGAACGACGTCTGTCACCTTAGTTAGTTTTAAATAAAAATACCTTTCATAGAAATACATACTTAAGGTAAGGGACCTTATATATGTTACTCGTAACTTTGCAACTTAAAAAAATACTTTATTGCATCTTCTCGAGGGTAATAGGTACTTATTTACAATAATAACGGTCATACTCAATCTAGTATGAATTTTAATGCAGACAGCATTAAAATTCATTCTTTCATACATTATACTGTTAATTTTTTAGATAGGTACATGGTTGCAGAACGCTCCCCCTTGTGTTCTGAGTGAACGCAAAAAGCATTAGTGGGTAGCGTTTTTTGCTGAACCGTGAGGAAGAATGTGGTAATAGGAAGAGATGTGTGAAAATTTGCACTGAACTTGTTAAGACATAAATAAAGATACTTTGTGCTTGTAATATTATATTGAGAAAATAAAATTACTTAGTTAAATAAACGAAATATATATTTTTAGACCCATACATGTATACTATTTATTTCAGTTAAAAAAATAGATATTCGTATTAATATATAAGTAATTTTAATAATTCGTATTTTTTAATAATTATATAACTCTTTTTGGCTGTATATTTCGTATAATATAGGTACTTGCTCTGTATAATATTAAAATATATTGCTGTTACCTAATAAGTAAATAAATAAGAACACTTTAACCTCTAATACTCATAATCTTTCATTAAATCCTAGTAAAATTAAAGTTGTTAAAATTAAACGAAAAAGTTTTTTTTTGTATATTTATTACATACCTAACGTGGGGGCTAAAAAGTTTAGAACGTAAATTAACCGTATTTTTATATTCGCAGACAAAATCGCAGGCAGAAGCTAACATAGAATGTCAGACAGAAACGTCTGGATAAGAAACGTGCTTGAAAGTTTCTTGCACCTATGTGTTATAATCGTTTGCACGCACGAAAGTAAATTTCATTTGCATGCATGTACAATAAGCGGATTCACGATTGTTATTAACTAAGTTCAAGCGATTTTTTTTTATACAGATACTTCAAGAGATTTTGTAAAATTTACGTGTAGGACTAATACATTTTTATATAAAACTACTACATAATATACATAATTGTATATAAAACACTTTGACAGAAAATCATAATTCTACGAGTATGTTTGTGTGCAAAATCCTCGTTTATTTTATTTACGTTTCACTTGGAGATGAGTTCGCAGTTGTAAACACACATGGGTACGCGTACCTTTACCTAATTACATAAATAATTAACTACATCACCTCTGCGTAAATTGTAAGCATAGTATCTAAGCCGCCTTGCGTCTATGCTCATTCTTCAATATTGTCTAGTGTAATAGAAATAAATAGTTAATTGATATTCTTACGTTAAACATAAGGTAGGTATCAGAAGTTGGAAGAGGGCGTCTATGGGTTGCAGTCATCAATTAACATCAGTTGGCCTGCATAGTCGTTTGCTACGTATAAACGATAAACCTACTGACTTAGGTACTTGTACTTCGCTACTCTACAATATGCAAATTGCTTCATCACGATTGCACACTTCGTGTTGCTGACTATTTAATGCGTAGTACGATTTTTACCTAAAACGGCAAATGGAACTCTAAAAACATTTTTTTTAGAATATAATTGAAAGGTCGCAGTGGCTGTTGGATTATGACCCCTCCCCGTCCATCCAAGTTAGTCTACATCACAGCTAATGCTGCAGATTCATAAAAGTTTCCTTAGAGTTAAAGAACTAGACTTCAAGTATCGGTATACTATGCATGTTTTTAACACTAAGTTAAATGATAGACTGAGTAATTAACTGGGTTAAATAATTTTAAACAATGAGTTAATAACATAGACAATTTAATAATCATAATTAAGGTGCTACTTATGAGGCCAACAAAACGTAGTACGTCACATACCAAGAAGCTACTGCCAGAACAAAAACATACATGTGCACAAAGAAAATACTTACGATGACTTGTCACGTTAACTTAAAATGCAAGAATCAGTTAGCCATATACAAATGATGATTAAAGTTTAACATAAATTCCTGCATATAATTTTTATACATTTAACAAACAACATCAGTGCTTCTTGCGCAAGTAGAAATAGACTAATAGTTATGTAGGTACGTATATGTCTTGTCTTAAATAACAATTGATTAACAGTAGGTGACCAATATTAAATATATCTCTGAATTACATTTATGCAGGGTGTAACAGAGGCGGTGGATTTCACAATTTCCTTAATATCAACTAAACCACTGAATATAGCTGAACATACATAGGGGTCCAGTCCGTAAGTATTGAGGTCCATTACAGGGGTTACCATTACAGGGGGAAACCATTGCTCCACCACTTCTGTTACACACTGTATACCAAAAACCTTATATTCACAGATTTTTGAACTCCGCTAAAAAAACTTTTAGTAAAAGGATGAAAGACTGACTCACATTAGTCAGTCTTTTATCCTTTCTAAGTGTCTGATGAACAAAAATTAGCCTTGCACGGCGTTTTTTATTATAACAGATAAACACATGGCATTACCAACATTTTTCACGATAATTTTTACAAGCCCTGTTTACCGTGATCGTCATGGATAACCGTATTTTACTATGTACCTAGAGCTACAATAAATATTAATGACAGTAAGTCATGAACTACTAAAATAGAAGTGATGTCCACACTTGACAATTTTGTCGCGATTGCGAACTCGTCCCACAATCACCTTGCTATAATCGAATAGAATATTGAAATTAATATTCATCTATGAACCAATTTTATACATGATGCTGCCTACGCGGATCTTAACGTACCTTTGTTGCTCCAATGCTTAATAACAGTGTTTAAATATAATAAATATTTTCTAAGCGTGCGATGTAAGTGTGCCTACTTGTAAATACAATAAAGCTACGTACTTTACAGAGCTCGGAGATTTAACATGAATGATTACGGAGTTTTATTAATAATAATTTAATTTTTATAACGAAAACATGCTTAAAATAGAAAGGAGAATATCAATTTTGTAAAAAATGTTTAACATGCAGCGATCAAATTTTATAATGCTGAGGAAGTAGAGTGCCGATTCAGTTTCCGCGAAAACACGATATTAAGAACAGGAAGAAGAAAATTTCTGAAACAATACCAAGTATAAAACAAAGAATATAAGACTATTGTCTTAAGAGAGGGATAATATATTGTGTAATGTTTTCCAAGCACGTATGTTTGTAAATTCTAATGAGACACGTACATCATAAATACGTAGAGTGACAAGTTACTCTTCCTATCATTTAATGAAAGACCTCAAATCATTCATTAAAGGATATTTTTATACGTATTTATTAACACTTTTCTTGAATACAATACATCATAATTTTCTAATAAGTTATTAAACAGGATAAGTTATACATAAGGATTCTGAACTAATAATACTTATATAATTTTTTATTGTATACTGTGATTATTAATCAATTCCTCTGTGTTGGATTCTTTTTATAATGTTGATTTATCTATCTATCTAAATATGTATTACCAATCACATCCTGAATTTCTATAATAGAAAAAATCAACATTCAACGAACGGTCGAAAGGTTTGGCAAAAATTGTGAAAATCCTTTTCGGGTTCTTATTAACAGAATTGGATCGGGTTACCTAGATTTTCCTTGGATAAAGGAGGTTCTATTCCTTCAACAAAATTGGATTAAGGAAGTAGGCAGCCACGCGATTCTTTTCAGTCATAAAACATACAACATTGTTATAGTTAGATACAAGTTATTTTAACTTATATAAATACCTTCTTTAAGTAGTATTAATTAGTAGATAATTTTATTAGTAAGTACGTACAAAACCGTACATTATTAGGAAAGCTTTACATGTAATGTAGAATAAAACAAACTAAGTTAAGACCGAATATAATTTATTTGAATTGCAATAAAAGTTAATATTTTTTACCAACTTTTAAAAGGAGGAGGTTCTATGTTAGGCTGTTTGTATTTTTAATCGTATCTTGAATTCGTCATATAGAAAATGGTCTCACGTAAAAACCAAGACTTAATATAATTTTCATCAACCCCAAATTAACGACCAAATTAATATGCAAGTGTATGAATTTTAAACTTACGCGGCGACACCATTTTTCCAATTAAAATTTACATTTACAAACTAAAGTAGGTACTCACTTTTGCGATATCCTTCCGATACATTTTTTTGTATGTAATTGGAATCCGTTTGGCAGAGCTCGCAAATGATGATGAGTACGGTAACGAGCACGTAAATACGAGTATAAGCGCATCTACGAGTATTTATCGAGATGTTGTTCAAGAAAATGTAGCTTCTCTATTTACTGTTTGATAACTTCATGGTGTGGCGATGTTGATTCGCATTGATGTCTTTAACAAAGAATAAAGTAAATATAATAAGTATAATATAACATAATTATAAAAGATATTCTATATACATATTATAAACTTATGTCCACCGACGCCAAAGTCTGTTGTCTGTTTTATGAATTAACAGGTTTTCTGCTGCCTTCGTTAGGTCAGGATGATTTACAGCCCTTCTAGCGAGACGTGTTATTATTATTATTTATTACTTTTATTACTTCTATTCACAGTTTTGTCTTCACCATCTGTTACTATTAGGTACTTTTTAATTTACGAGTAATAATAATTATGGTTACGTAATTTTCCGTTTCAGATGACAACGATGCTCGATGCAACCAAGACTGAAGTGCAAGCCAAGAGATTAATTAAGTTTAATTATTTTAACTGACGTCAAACATGGAGGGTGTAAGAGTGACCCATCAGGGGGCGCGGGCGCACTCCGCGGAGGGCTCTGCAGGGCGCATCACACAAGCTGGCCTGGCTGCTCGAAGCCCCGAGGGTACTGCGGCAAAGGGTATGGCAATCAAGGGTCATGAAGATCTTTGGGTCGAAATCCAAGCCACTACCTTTAGAAACTGGGTCAATGAGACGTTGAAACCTGCTAATATTAAGGTAAGGATATAAAGTATTTGATTAAAATTATTTATACTTAGGTACTACTATAATGCGCTAGCCAAACTGCGAATCAAAGGAAAACGGATTTTTGTACGTAATCCAGGTACTAGGTTGTCTAGGTACTTTTCTGAGAGTGTAAGTACCTAGCTATATGTGTGGTCACCGGTGAAAACCATACTACGCATTTTCAGCTCACTTGTTCCCTCCATCTAATTTTAAATCGCTTGCCGGTGTCTGGCTGAGTTCATTGCAGTAGGTACGTTTAAGCTCATCTGCAATAAACATAATTTAATATCAGTCGGCTCAGCTTCCGTACCTATCCGCGATCGGGAAATTGCAGCTACGTCTTTTTATGAAATAAGAAATAAATATTAAATACTCGCGAATACTTTGCATAATATTTTCTCCATTTTCAGTTTTTCTTGTTCTTTACCAGAAATATGTGTTGAATATCTTCATAGGAAGTTAATATAACGCTAACAGACACCATAACGAAGTGAATACGCTTTGAAGTTTTTTATATGTACGATAGTATATTATAGTAGTCGGCGATAACGATCACTGCTTGCAATTTCAAAGCGTATAACACTTTGTTGACTGTATAGGCACATGTATGTCCTTTGCCTTGAAATATACCTAATTATTTTTATTGTTATTATTTTTAAATATTGATTTAATCATACTTATGTATTTACACTTTGTTATTTATTGTTGGTGGATTTAATAATTTAAATGTTTATTTTTTTTCTCATTTGTATATGAGATATCATGTCTCAATGTATATAAATAGAACATGTATAGAATGTATAGAATATATTTTTGATAAACATGGGTATCATTAATTTGAGTTAAATTAATGATATCAATATTTTTTTTTCATAACTAGTTAATTGGCTGGAAGAGTAAATGTGTGCAAAATAATCTATTCATAGTGGTCCCTTAGGTTTAAGAATTACAAGAATGTAAACATTTTTCTTGAGAATCGATATCAAACAAAGGTTTAGGGTTTCTAAAATGCCGATGCTACTGCTAATAATTTACAGGTAGTGGACCTCGTAGAAGACCTGCGAGATGGCACAGTCCTGTGTGCGCTAGTAGAGGCTCTCCAAGGTCGAAGGCTGAAGGGCTGGAGTTCAAACCCAAGCAACCAACACCATAGGTTAGAAAATGTTAGTACAGCGCTGCAGGCTATCGAGGACGATGGTGTCAAGCTGGTCAATATTGGTAAGATGTGTTTTAACTACAGTTAAATTTAATTTTTTTTTAATAACAAGTTAAATTACTGTTTGAGTTTGTCAATAACTATTTAATGAGTTACAATCAAACCTTACAATCAGGTGTAAAATACTCATTCACGATGGAACAAATGTATGTAAACGGAATTAAAACTTTTTTAGCAGAGATTTTTTTTTTCAGGTAACGTCGATATAGTAAATGGCAATTTGAAGTTAATATTAGGTCTGATTTGGTCATTAATTGTACGATACCAAATAGGTAGAAGCAAATTCCCGCCAAGGTAAGATCGTGAAATATTACAATAATTTTAGTAAATAATAGTTATATAATACCTGTGTACCAGATTCACTCCATTTTTAAGTTTTCTCTTTTATTGTTTCTCGTCCATAACAATACAATAAATAAATACATGAAAACAATATAACGACATAGATGTAGAATAGAATAAGGTTTAATTATCAAACAAGAAGCAGTCATAATAATGAAATGTTTTCTCATCAGAAAACTGATGCTATCGTGGC
>DWQK01001024.1:0-17223 GCA_018231225.1 Noctuana stator
AAAAATTCTTTTTGTGTATGATAGCTACATTCATGAGGAAGGTTATAGGCTATCAAGCATTACGTTACAATTCTTAAAGCAGGTGTAATCGCGGGGCACAGCTAGTTGTGAAATAAAGGTAGTCCAGATTTCCACTAAGAATAATATTATTAAATTGATCCTATATGTAATTTGAAGTTGTTTATTAAATTATTTAACGTGTTCCTACATCTAAAATTAATCACCTTCATGTCCATGCTTTCTTTTGGATGGACAGGGCCGTGTTTCAAGTGAAAAAGGTTTTTTAATGCTCGTACCTAAATGTTTAGATCTCTCCTCCAGCATGTTGGCTAGCTTGGGCTAGTATAGGACAAAAACAAACGAATTAAAAATAAAAAAGGTATATAAACAATAAAAATCTTATAAATATCTTAATAGTATCTTCTGACTTCATTAGTAACAGGAGTAGAAGTAACCTTAAGGCTTTTTAGACGGCGGCGAAAGTAAAATTACAAGCGTTATTGTTTGGGAAAATGTTTTTGGCGGAAAATACAGAGAAAATCGTCAGTGACGACGATGTGGTGTAGTGGTTACCACGCCAGTCCACCATTCGAAGTGTCTCGGGTTCGATCCCCGGCGGGGCAGAAATTTAAATGATGAATTTAGATATCTGTTACCGGTCAGAGTGTTTGTGTATTTGTCTTCATGTTAGTATTTTTTTAATATTATAAATATAGTTGTTGGATGTTATAAAAATCTGTTTTAATTGACAAATATAATTATTATAATTCATCAATTGAATATACCTACAAGACATTCAACTAAGCGAAAATGTGGTGTTCATGGGTGGAATATCACATAAACAAACCGCTGTAATTAAAAGCAAATTATAATTTCACTCCTGTATCATTTTGTTTGTTTGCTTTATGTCCTCATTAGTGTTATAGAACAAAGTAATAAACAATATATTATTAATGTAACGTACTCGTACGTCTTTGTTAGTGGCTTACCGTTTGTTTTCGCCGCCCAGGGTGGACCATCTTTTTGCCGCCCTTTTTGACTTGACGCATTTGACTTCCTAATTTGTCGCCCTTAAAGTTAAATCTGCCGCCCTAAAGTTCTATTCTGGGGGCAAATCTCTACTTGTTATGACCGTTTTTTATCATTTAATGTGAATTTGCCGCCTCTTAAAATGTGCCACACGGGGCAGGCCGTCCCTGTCGCCCTTCCCACGGTACGCCACTGGTTTTGGACATTTTTAATGATATTATCATATTAAATGTTTTCTATTATTTACTTATATTGTAACAAAAAGTAACTGTTTTATCTTTTGGGCTAACGTAATATTTGTGTCTACCTACATCGAACGAGCTTCATAATCCTGCGTGACTTGTATGAGCAAGATTAAGTGACTTTGTTCCAGTGGGTATGTTAATATCTTCGTTTCTTGTTAGAGAAAAGGAAGTAAAGTAATTAAATATATTCGGTAGCGCCAAGTATTATGCAATATTACAGGACTAAACTGTATGTTTGAGCAGTGATAGCCTAGTGGTTCAATTTCAGCGCACAATTCCGATGGTTCCGGGTTTGGAACCGGCAATTATTTATCACTTACTCTTCGGTGAAGGAAAACATCGTCACAAAACCTGCATGCCTGAGAGTTTTCCATCTACATAGTTCTCGAGAGGCATAAGAATTAAACAAACCTACACACCAGCATGGTTTACTGTTACTAATATAAATTTTAAGTTTTTTGATACAAACAAAACACAGATCTACGTAGTCCGAAAATAGAGAATTTAATTTGATTTGTTTTGACTTACAAGGAGATCGTAGAACAAGCATTGGATGATAATAATTTTAGTGCGTAACATCTTCGTAGCGGCGTAGCGTGCAGGCTACGAGCATGTTTGGAATACGCTACGAGAATCTATTAACACGGGCGACCACTTTGAATGGGGATTAATGGTGTTCTTTAGTCGTAATTAATGAAACGTAATTATGTAAATTTCAAATATCATTTACACCGTAAAATTAAGGCACATTGTGCGGAGTTATACCCGTAAGTCTGAATTAACCTTTACCTAATACCCTGTATTTCATGTTACGAGTTAATAATACTGGATATATCCTGTATCATTAAGTGTCAACTAAAGTTCCCATCTATATTAAACCTTTGCTTCACATATTAATATAATGATCACTGAAATTAATTAAAAAAAAATACTTTATTTAGTATAATTATTATTTTTATTTCCAAGTATATTCATAAGGAAGTACGTTAAATATATTATGAAATCAACGGAGCAAATAAGTAAATGGCACATTCAATTCTATACCCTTGTCATACACGCTTACTAGTATGTCATATTCACAACAGTGTAATATTACGCCATGTCATGGGATTTTTTAAGAATGGCGTAAAAGGATCTCTATAGAGCTTTATTGAAAATTATGTTCGGCGACCCGTATGGTGCCGGTCCGCCATTAGGAGGGTCCGAGGTTCGATTCCCTGTGGAACAGAAGTATATATGATGAAATCAGATTTCTGTTCCGGTCTGGGTATTTGATGTCTATGACACCTACGATACCTAGAATTGGTTCTAGACAGACATCATAAATAAACTTAACAAAAAAAATTGTCTAAAGGCAATACAGTTCACGCGGCGAACGCCTGTAAAGCTTGCAGTAGACGTGATTTTTTAATTATTCTTCAACATTCATCGTTATATTTCAGCTATAAAACCTTAACAAATTTTAGATATACTTAAACCTTTCTCATGAACAACTCCGTCTATTGGTGAAAAGTGTGAAAATCTTAATAAAATCTATTCGCAGATATAAACTGAAGTTTTCGAGATAAGCGCATTCAAATATAAAGACAGACAGATACCAAACCCGAAGCGGAGCTTCATTTAGTAAGTAATATGTGTAGGTATATAAAGTCATTAAAACAAACTTTAACGTTAAAAGCTGAAGCGATAAAAGGCAAAGGTAACTTTGTACTCCATTTTACTTTCTAATGAACTTACAAAGGATGGACCATCCATAATCGTTTCCTAAATCGTGCGTTAGTATATATCTTGATGTCGCTCTATATGTTAACATAAAACAGATCAATTTGTGTTAAATTTATAGTAATAACCTAACAGTACTACCAATCCACCAATCTGCATTGGAGCAGCGTGGTGGAGTATGCTCCAGGCCTTCCCCGGTTGAGGGGAGAGACCCGTGCCCAGCAGTGGGACATAAAAAAGGGTTGAAGGCACTACCAATACCCATTGGAGGAGCGTGGTCGAGTATGCTCCAGGCCTTTTCCGGTTGTGGGGAGACACCCGTGCCCAGCAGTAGGACATAAAAAGTTAAAGGCACAAAGTACCTGCTTAGTTTTAAGGACTTTATTGTACAGTAAGAAAATTTAATTAAGAATAAAGTTTAGAGAATTAATTTATATCCATACTTAAAGGAATAAAGATATGAGTAAGTAGGCGATAAAAATCAAACATATTTTTTTAAATTTATTATAAGGTACTAGCTGACCCGGCAAACTACGTACCGCCTCTGAAACAATAAATAAATAAATAAAACAAAACTCAAAAGCAAAGAAATGAAAAAAAAAAACTTCACTTTTGAATTTAATTTGATTTCTGGACGACATTACTATTTAATTGATTTCTGAACGGCGGGACGAACATCAAATATTTGACAGGTAGGAATAGTTTCTAAGAGAATACGAAACTATTGCTTTTACTATATTCCTAATATTTTTATCATATTTACTCACCTTTTAAACCTTCCCTGGACTTCCAAAAATAAATCAAAATCAAAATTAGCCATCGGTCCAGCCGTTCTCGAGTTTTAACGAGACTAACGAACAGCAATTGATTTTTATATATATTAGTAATGGTAATTGGTAATAGATAATGACGGATAAATAAAGGACTCGTATTATGTGTACACTGCATGAACCTTAAATGATAATTTATATCAGCTTTAGGCGCCCTTTTGGCCTGAAAAAAAAGCCGGCGGAATAAGTAAAGTCTACCTTTACTTATTCCGCCGGCTTTTTTTTATTTATAAAGTTCGCATGCTGAAGAGCAAGTCTATTTTATTTTGTTATTTTAAAGTTTATCTACGTTAACCCTAGTTAACCACTTAAAGGGTTTCAAAGTGTATTTACTTACCCGCAAGCAATTACAATAGACAATGTTATCCTTTGTACGTGCTTCAGAGCCACAAACCCGTGATAATCTCATTGAAGAAAAACGATACACAATATAATCGTTTATTCTAGCCCCATAATAATAATATAAATTGGTTACTGTACAGATTGTAGCTCGGGGCTAGAATATGACAGATCTGCTATCGTGTAAATCATGTTTCAATTCAGTAATCTTGTACCTAAATAACAAACTGCTAATGAATCTAATATCTATAAGGTCATCCGGGTACTAATATTTATTGTAAAAATAGTTTTAACTTGAAAACTAATAATAGTTTAATATTAGTAAAAGATATTCGACAGTCGCGAATAAAATATGTTACTGATTACCATTTCAACGCAATTTCAATTCGATTACATGGCGATTGATCAGTCATTGAGGTGTCGTTATAAAGTCATCATGGTTTCACTATCAAATACCAGACTTGGCCCCAAGCATTAAGGAACCAAAACTTGGTCGTCTAAAATGCTGTTTTTTGATACTCTGCTAACTTAACATTGCACAACTTACAAATTTTATTTAACAAAAACGTACATAATATGTACGTAGACAAACCTATTAGAAACCGGCAGTTAGTTATTACGTATAGAACATTTAATAAAGTTATCATCAAACATTACTGGCATTTTGTTCTAACCCTTTGCTATTCTTAAATATAAAATTACTTTATTAATTCTTAAATAAAAATACCAGCCTTTCTTAAGCTTGTGTATATTGTGTCGTCGTTTCTTATAATAATAACCCAATACGCTAAAAGTTATTAATCTTTTCCAAGAGGAATCCCTAATAAAAATTCTTCGTTCTACACTTTTCCTTCCAATGAGGCAGGCCGTTAGAGAAAAACTACAGCTGAAAGCCGTAAACAGGAAACTTGCGATGAAAATAAAGCGAAAAAAGTGAAGAGTCAATGACACTTTCCTACTGCGGGTAAATAGGACGATTCTGTTGTGATTGTCGAGTCTCAGAATTCGTATAAAATTAGCTGTAGTCGATACTACTGTTGAAATGCAAATAATATGAAGAAAATAACTCCGACTATTAAACTACTTTAGTAACAAAAGACTTCCGCAAAGTACTCGTAACGGCTGATACAACTAACTCGAATATTAATATTTTATGAATTTCCGATAATACTTATTGTAATAGTAAAAGTAATCGTTAGTAAAATTGTAATAGTTAGTAAATAACAGAGAAAAACGATTTTGGACACTGGAAAAAGTCTCCTATCTCTTACCTTACACATAAAGTTCTACAGCGTTCAAAACAAATCCAATATCTATCTGTTTGTCGTCGAAAGCGTACAATCTTCTAGAAAAGTCTAAAAGCTATCCGTAGAACGTCCAACGTCTTATACAGAAAGATAATTATTTTGTTATTTTTATTTTGTTGTTACCAATTCGTAACTTCTGTCAGGAATGCTAGCGTGTGTTTACCATTTCGAACGCGTATATGACTCATGAAACAAATACTCGTAAATACTTATGACACAATCATATAAACCTATCTTTAGCGTAAGTAACCATTATTTAAAAGGAGTATGTATTTGAAAGGAGACCCGTTTTTGGCAGTGGGACTGCGACGTGTTGATGATTAAAATAATATGCAAACCCATAAACATGTTTTAATCCTCAAACGAATTGATAGAAATCGCAGATGCTACTCGTAGTATCCCTACAGAAAATACATAGAAAATGTCTTGTAATACCTACTTCTTCTTCACAAAAACCTTGTAGCCTCTTCCTGACTGCCCTGCGCTAACCCCATCGCCTGATTCGGTCTTCTTCTTACGATGAATAGGCAACAAACCTTAGAGCTCAATTTGAAGGCGACAGAGCTTATTCTGTTCCTGACGCCCCCGCACCCCACCGCTCTCTCGCGTTGTACAAAGCAAGGCAAACAAAGACCCTTAGTAATACGGGATCAGACTATTTCAACTGAGATACTTTTAATGAGCTGTCAAAACGTTATCTTCATACATTTGATATGAACAATAAATATAAAACATATATATTATTATAACGTCATAATAGCAAGTAGGAAATAAAAATGCGTTTTAGTGATAAATGTGAACGGACGTTGTTTGTTGTTCTTTTTTATAAGAATTGTTTTTTTAAATATACAGTGAATAGAGATAGCTTCCATTTCTATTGGTGAGTTTAATATGAAAGCACGGTTAACGATGGTATGGGTGTAAATTTCGCACTCGGGGGTTCCAAATATTATGTCATACTCATAACATTCTATTTTATGGTTTAACTCACTGTACTATGATGTTTAATAACTTGGGTATGAGGTCACTCAGAAACCTATTTTGGTACTGTTTCAGTTTGTTTTTCTAAATTATATTGTTACCTATGTTTACATTGATTTTGAATATTGAAGTAACTGAAAATAAATTCTGTTTAGTCTGTTGTGTGGAATATTTTACTCTATGCTTTTTGAAATTATAACTAATTCGATTGTCTCTCACGACCTTTGTTTTTATTACTTTTCTAGAGGCACCGTGGCTAAAGTTAACAGTGTTTACTGTAGCCATTATAAATGTTATCTTGTTTTATTACGTTATTTTGTAATAGAACATAGACATTGTTTGACAGCTAAAAGAAATTACCAAAGGAAGTTTGAGTTAAGTAATTTAATTTAATACCCTTTTCCTTATTTATAAAGTTTTCGGTATTTCAACCGGAATCCCCCTTTTAAAATGATGTTAAAATCCTTTCAATAACCTTGACCGCCGCGTCTGAAAGGAACAAACGGTACCCTTAAATTCTTTAGAAAGTTTCCAAGTTTGTAGCTTCCTTATAACTCTTTGTTCTTAGTTTGTAAACAAATAAATCTTGGATTATGCTCTATTAAAATGTAAATGTTTTTTGAAATAAAACTTCTTAGGCTTCTTAGGTTCCTATTCGATACAACTGGACGAGAATTAAGTTTCAAGGACGATTCACGTTAAGAAACATTTGGTTACAAGCAAACAACAAATATTTATTCACAATTATACATAGTTTAATGCTTTCCTTTAACTAAATCTCCAGTGTAACTGACTCTCCAGTGCAATTTTCATGCTACAACTCTTTGAGATTAAAATGGCGTTCTTCGATTACATCTTAGGTGATAAAGTAAATCTTATACGCTTCGCTAGAAAGAAATCCCATTTTAAAGGCAACATTTACAGATTTAAATTCCCGGCTAAGCTCCTAGCAATCGACTAGAGAGCTTGCATTATCTGAATATTTAGAAGGATTCACTCGTAAGAAACGACATTGTGTTTTAAATAGTGTATGTTACTTATCCTCTCCACATAGACTAGCCCACAGACGGACTTTCTTTGATCTAATAATAGATACTAAGTAAGGTCGTGGTATAAGCCAATATGCTTCAAGTAAAATGAAACTATTTTCTACTTTTACTAGGATAATTTGATAGGTCTTACAATATCTAGATCTTACAATAGATACACCTGAGAAACCTTTTAGCTTTTATTCGCTATAGTACGTTAAGTAATGAAAAGAAAAATTCGTAAGAGCATCTCATGTCAAAGCCAAGCCGAGACCGGATTTTATAAAGAGGCACATTTTATTTAAGAAATGATAGTTGAATGGCTTTAGGTAAAGCTAAATTTAAAGCTAATACAATATTGCACAAGTGTCAGTCACTGAAATTAACTTTCTTTCTCTCAATTCACTAAAATTTAAGTCAAGTCAAGTCTTCTGACGAAGATTAAAAATATGCAAATATATTCTTCCATAAATTGGGATACGAAAGCAACGAACACAGCATCTAGGAAACGATAGATAGGTACTATTATGCATGCACAGTCGAATATTCAAAGAGACAAAAAAAGAGTAAAGTTAAAAAATTCTCCCTCGCCTTTAATGACGTTCAGTTCTCTTAAAAACAGATCAATTTAATTAGGTCAGCAGAAATACAATCGATGTATTACAAATGAAATATATTTTTGAGCAAAATTTGAAGTGTCTGTTTTAATCAACGATCGACAATAGAAGCAAAAGTAGGTTGATACTACTATGCCAGCAGAAATAAGTAGAAGTTACAACATATTTTTCTGTAAAAATGTTTAAAAAATTGTTGTTGTTTCAAATAGTAAAGATTCCGTACCCAATATTCATAGAGGACCGAACCGTTAGGTATGTTTGAGTAATAACATACTAAAGCTTTTGTCCACATCTCGTATACGTATGTAGTTATGCGCTATTTGTATTCATATCGAATTTTCATACATGGAGGGAAAGCGCTCTGCAAATGGGATAGAGTATTTGGTTCATTCTTTGTTGTTAATACCTCTTAAATGATATTGGTCCGTATTTTCCTATATGCTTTTATATATTTACTAAGGATGTATTACTATATTTCAGGTAAAACAACTCTATTGAAGATCCCGGAGTCTTCTTACTGGGCTGAGGTCAGCCATCGAGGGGGTTTTAGTGCGTTAAGACCCGGTATGACTCCCATGATGTCCGGATACATTTTTTAAGGTTTTCACCTCATTTAAAAGAGCCACATTCTGGACTCAGTAAACTTCAATAAAATCGGCTGTTCACGATCATTCTTGTCACACATGTATTTATGTAGATGAACTTGTATGGTTCGACCAGAGAAGTACCACCACAAATGAAGCAATTCAGCTGTGGTGCGGTGGAAAGATGCAGTTGTCGGCCACACTTGCATGAGGCGACCATCCGCCTCCGGGGTAGCAGCGCAACTACATGCAACTTCAGGCAAGGCACGAGCCTGCTCGAAGTTGGATGAAGATGTCCATGGGCGACAGCGACCACTTAACACCAGGTGGCCTGCATGCTTGTCTGCTACTTCATATCTTAAAAAAAAAAAAACAAAATTATAGAGTAAATTAACATTCGAACGACCTGGAATCTAGTACATTCATACGAAGTAAATGTGATTTATCTGTAGAAGACGAACCCCAAAATGTTAAGATTTAACATTGGGTCTTCAAACGGAATTTTGTGAGCCATCTAACAAAGTAATTTTTAAATAAAATACTGAAGAAATAATAATAAGGTAAACAACTTCGCAAGAGCTAGCTAAATCCGTACTGCTTAACTCAAAAAAGAGCTTCATTAAATATTATATGGACCGCGGCAAGCAATATATCATTCGATCATTCTGTTACAGGCGGCGTCCTCGTCGATCGCTAATGATTTATGAGACCCACACGGAATATTGAACCTTACCAGATTGAGCATGTTTCGCGGTATTTTAGCAGATACGTATGTATAGCGTATGTAACTCGATAATCATTAATAATGCTACCAATATCGAGATGATAATGTACTAAAAGGTATATAAAATGGTATATAAAATAGTTGTCTTAATATAGTTTTACTACTTCACTTGACTTAATAACGGTTATTCGTGTCCATACATTGCCCCAGCAAACATTTACCCTAATAACAATTACGAAAACTATCAAAACACAATTGCCGCCTTTTCACCATCCAATTAACAAAGGCGCTATAGAAAAACATTAAACAGTACATAAATTCTGGTTTCAATAAGCCTTAGGAATTGTTTACATTCCTGCCTTAATTGAGAATGATGTTACTTAGAAATTGAAGTAACTTCCATCGGGCGAGGTAGATATTTATCTTTATGGATATTGGTAAACAGGTACCAGGTGGATAGAAATTTCAAGAAGGTCATACGCATTTTTCTTTATTTATATAGAAATGTTAGATTCACCTAAGCCTCGCAGTTTCACACGCGTTAAGAAATGTAACGTAATACCTATTGCCTTCCTCGTGAATGTAGCTATCATACACAACAATAAATTTTTAAATCCGACAGTTCCAGAAATTAGCGCGTTTAAACAAACAAACAAAACCTTCAAACCAGCTTTATTACCGACCGAAACTGGTTTATAAGTCGAAACCGAAACCGAAATCAACACTTTCGGTCGTTTATTAATAAAAATATTATGAAGTCGACGACACCATATTATTGTTGCTGTGTTGTCGTTTGGTTTGGTAGACCAGCCACCTGTTGATGTACGGTATCAGTCAATAGAATAACTTGTATTGTTTGCTCAGCAGTCACGGAGTGACTTTATTTGACGCAACCGTTTTAGTCGTCATGAGTAATTTCAGGCTGGACGTGGGTGTCATATCACCTGCGTCAAATTTGTGGAGCAAATATTTCTCTGTTGTAGGTGATGCGACGTCACCCTGCCATGCACTTTAGCACATCATATGCATCACGAATCACGATGTCTTCGACTCTTTTTATGTCCCTGCTGAGCACGGGTCTCTCCCCACAAGCGGGGAAGGCCTGGAGTATACTCCACCACGCTGCTCCAATACGGATTGGTGGAGATACGGGTTAGTGGCCAACCCGTGTAACACAGCAAACAACAGCTTAACGTGCCTTCCGAAGCAGGGAAGCGCGCATGAAATTTGCCACTAGCGGACACCCATCCGAGTATCGGCCGAATACGATATTCGTACGAATCACGATATAGAATCACCTAACAGCCAACGAGCATTAAAAAAGTCTTAACTCAATATCGTACTGTACTAAGCAAGTAAGAAAGATTTATGTGCAATAATTCTGAATCGAACCTTACTTGAAACTAATACGTCTTGGCGCAAATGGTAAAGTGATATATTACGAGTATGTCATGTCAGCGTTTTTTAAAATTCATCACGTAAGGCTTTCTTTTGTATAGGGCCTCCATATCTTAAGGGGTCATTGGACTCGGCTAATTTTTTTATGACAATAGTTCGATAGAGGTAGTACCTACCTATTACCTACACTTAATAGTTAATGGCTAGGTAACCCGATCCTACCGTCCTACCCACCTGAGGACACCTCAACGAACCAATATCGACATTACTATATAGGGTGTTCCAAATTTCACGCAAGATTTGAATTAAATAGGAAATACAGTTTTTTTATATATAGTTAATAGCTAACTTCTACTTTTTGAATATTCAGGTTTACCGTTTGGCTTTAAGGTTCCGCATAGATATGACTGTGTATGTATGTACATAGGATTAGGAATCCTTATTGGTTATATTTCATTCATAATATAAAATGTATGCAGTTGAATTGTATTTAAATTATATGGTTATATGAACGCTTTGCTATGATGTAAAACAAAACAGTATCAGATGATTTGCTGACAAATAAATTCTGGAAAGTTATTTTAGATCACCCGGCAAGGTAAGTAGAATTTCCGACAGGCAGGACTTAACCCTTTATAATATCAAAACATCAATCTTTAATCTTAACCACTCTACACCCACGCTTCATTTATCAGATCGTTAAAAACCGCAAACTCCTATGACCGCGTCAATTATATATCAGACGATGATTAAACGAAAACGGCTCTCGAAAAAATTAACCCCAATATCATTAATCGCGAATTAATTCCCAATGTCAACCAGGCGGACATAAGGGAAATAATAATGCAGCTGACAATAACCTATCTCTTTCTCCCGGCATGCGACTGAGAGGGATGAGTAGAGTAATGTCGGTCACACATATATGCCTTGTTTAGCCGTTTTGTTTATGTTGGTAGCGCTCTAGTACTTCAAAGCGTCGGCAAGGTAAATATTGACTCGCCTCCGATATTGGGTGACGACAAATGACACTAATCGGTCACCGTTAGGATTGCAAAATGATTTTCATCTCGCATTTCGCGTGGGCAACCGCAGCTTTGAGTGAGACAGTTCGATTCAATGTTTTAATTGTTTTGTAGAGATCGTTTCAATTGAAATAGAACCGACAAACTTCATCACTTATATTATGTATTTACTTTACTGTATAATTAAAGAAATACACTACGTAATTCACAGAACGCGCAACAACTTCTAAGTTCGATGAGATTTCTTTTGAGAATTTATATCGAAATTGGAATTGGAACTACTTGTCTCGGAAGAACATAGAGTCTAATACAAATAAAGATAATTATACTCATGTAACATGGCTTTCAAAGTATTAATTCGGAGATAAATAAACCTAAACACAGTTGTTATTTACCTACAATTGGATTAGAGCTTATTCGAAGCTTTACTTTATTGAACATCGCGGATAAATCAAGGACGAATTCTTGTCTAAGTTCCTACGCCGTACAGATTACTCGTAAAACTTAATTAATGGTGGATTACTTAATACCTAATGTCAGGTAATCTAATGTCAGGTTCGGTTAGGTAGGTTGAACGGTTTGATTTTGAATTACCTATTACCAAAAAAAGTTTTCGTGTTTTTATGTAATTCGAGATAGTAGAATTGTAGATCACTATTACCAAATGAAACAAGTTTTAGTGATTGTATGTAATTCGCGATAGTAGAATTGTAGAGCAGGCATGTCATTTTCGACATGCCAGCCAACGAAGTATATACCTACTCGTACTTATACCGAAGACTTTCCTTAGTTGTAGGGCACATGCCAAAAAGTGTGACACGACACGAAGTAGCCCATGCCTTCCTTAATTCTGTAAGGCATTTGCCTAAAAAGAATTCGAACTTAACCCCAGTCTCTCTTTAATTCTGTAGAGTACATGCTTAAGTGTGACACGGAAAGTGTACTATAAGATAGCAGTCGATAAGTCTTGACGAAGACGCTTTACAGGCGCTTTTAAGTATACATTAAGCCTTAGTTGGGTACTTGGCCAAGAATGAGACATAATAGGCCAGCAAGAAACATCTTCATGGTTAACGTTATAATATTACAGCTTTGTCAAGAAACAAATAAAAAGTATCCTTTGCCCTTTGTGGCTCTAACAAGGCGAGACCTAACGAGGCTCCTCAATCGATCCTTTTATATGTATTATGTCCATTATTATTTGTTTACTCGCCTTTGTCTTTGCGATTGGTCAAAGATTTGTCGAACTGATAATTCCGATGCTTCAGACATTTTTAATTGTGTAGCAGATTTGTTTTTCTTTTCTTTCTTCTGTTAAAAATAAGGCAAAAATATCACAATGTCATCATGATTCACAATGAGTGATTCTAAATCATCCTAATACTAAATTAATTAAATAATTACAAGTTGTGTTACAAAAAGAACCGACTTCAAAATTATCGTCTACATACTTAACGTAAATTTGCAATTGATGCCAATGTCAGAACCGAAATGAAATTTGAAATGGGACCACACGAGAATCACCAGCTTTTAAAAGAAAATTGAATTATCAAAATCCGTTCACTCCGTTATTGCAAAGAATTTAGCCTAGTACGGAATCCGAAATTCCTTAAATCCATTCACGATTCACGATAACATTAATCTTTCCAATACAGATACAAGTTGCGCTCAAACAGCTTGTATATGTTTACGGAACTCTCATTCGGAGACAGACGCGAGGTCATTAATATCGCATCAGCGTTTGTTTTACAAATATCTTTTCCTAATACATATTTGTTCATCTCTAGAACCTTCGACCCTTGTATCCGGATAACAACGGTAAAAAAATAAATGCACTAAGGTAAAAAAACGATTCACAACTTTTTGAAGTGGTTATTGCTGTCGATTACCATAACTGCTGGGCTGCTCTCACTACTGGGGTCTTCTCTCAGATATGAGATGGGTTATGGGCCATGGACAACCATATTAGCTAAGTGTGGGTAGGTGCATTTCACATTTCTATTGAGAACTTTTATGTAGAACTCTCAAACATGCAGGGTTTCACAATGTCGCCAGTTACAGCCAGCAATTTAATTGTTTAAAACTGGCATAATTGAAAAAAATATTAGTGCATGCCGCTGGGTTTTCGGTTCTCGAATAACAGGCCTAATTCTCTACCACTGGGCTTTCACCAATATAATGTAGGTACACCAATATAATGTATAACGCAAATAAATCCACATGCTTATGCATAAACTTTTAGTTAGAGCTCACTTTCATTATAAAATATGTATTCACTACACTCGTAACTTATCTAAAGGAGCTGAAAAACTTAAGCCCAGGAGCTCAAATTTCAAAGAACCAGATGAGGAGCCATTAATTTCACATTAGTGCTTCTTTTATTTGTTTTTCCGTGTACATTTGTTGCGCATCCTAAAGCCTCCGAGCCTTTGAGACCCGGAAGTGATCAAATATACCGGACGGTCAATTGACTCTTTATTATTTTTTATTGTTGTAACTAATTGGACTCTGTTTTTATATAATGAAAAACTAGTAGGTAGTAGGATGATTAAAAAAATACGTACAACCGAATATAGAACCTCCTCTTTTTCAAAATCGGTAAAAATAAAATAACGCTTTACTCTGATTGCCCCACACAAATGTTCGCTGTGTGTACACACTAGGAATCGAACCCAGGACGTTTGGAATGGCGGACCGGCGTGGTAATCATTACACCACACGGAGTCGAAAATACTAATTAGAGAAGCCAGGCAACGTTTTTTCACACGTATCGTATAAAAGATTAATTACCTAAAGTTAAAAGAGTTGAAACAACATTTAAGCGAAGTTATTGTTATAATTTATGTCATTTTAAAATACATCTCTTTGTTAAAACCACCCTTTGTTTTATAGGAATAATTAGCAAGGCAATCAACTTGAAATCACAAGCAAACATCACTGAAATTTATTCACATTAAATTTTAGCCAGCGCGCTCTGGAGAAGCCAGAATAACAATAATGGCGAAGGAGGTACGGAAGGTGATAAACCTTATTTTTTATGATTCGAAAAAAGATACAGATGGAAGTGGTTCCTTATTCTTAGTGGTTCATGAGGGGAATATTTTATATGGAAATTTTGAAATGTTCTAAGTGCTTATAAAATTAGGTTCGCCTAATTATATCATGTTTTTTTCGGGATTGCGTTCTCATTTTAAAACTTACCGAGGTTCTTCATTATGAGCTGTCGTCATTGGCAAATCTGGTAGTATTTTCCTGTATACTTTTAAAACTTGGGTACTTTTAAAATCCTCTAGTGGATACCAGACTATTCTCAGTCAGTCTCGGTTTACTCGGAACCCACTCCACCTTTATGCGCTTATAGATGGCGCTGGTAGCAACCAACCCAGGTTCGAAAAGTCAGGTACTTAATTCTTAAAATACACGTGAATAAGCATACTCGTATACCAAAGTATGTAAGTACGATACGATTAATAACAAATGTACTCTATAACTTCGAAACTAACTTTCAGATCCGTCTCTAAGTTTGTCGAAGCCACACAACGTACCTAGATCCATAGATCCATAGATCCTCCTCCATAGATCACTTCGTTCAACTATATTATCTATTCTGTGGTTTAACTTATAGCCACCGAGAGTACGGTTTCCTGTCACACGACATCGTTTATTCTTCGTGAAGCCAACATGGATGCCTCTAGTAAACAACAATACATTGTACTTATTGTGCACATAATGGAGTGAACAAAATATAAAGAAAAGAAACGCGAAATTAAGATACAAGTCTATAAGAGAAGCGCGCATAGCCCCGCTGGTAGTGTGGATCGCAAGCGATCACATTGTTAAACAACGTCGGGCGCGGCCGGTACTCGGATGGGTGCCGTTAGTGGCAAATTTCATGCGCGCTTCCGTGCTTCGGAAGGCACGTTAAGCCGACGGTCCCGGTTGTTATCGTTAGATAACAGTCGTTAAACCTAGTCGAAGGCCCTAACTCCGCATTGGAGCAGCGTGGTCGAGTATGTTCCAGACCTTCCCCGGTTGTGGGGGGAGACCCGTGCCCAGCAGTGGGACATAAAAAAGGGTTAAAGGCATATAAGAGAAAATGTTTGGTAGCATTTGAGGTGTGACTAATATTATTATAATTATGTGGTTCATTTTCAATTGGCTGATTGTTATGACGTAATAAAACATAACAATGCTAATTAGAAATTGCCACATTTCTTTTCGGCTAATGTGCAGTTGACAGAAGAGTAAAAGGCCATTCATTTTTTGTCTTATATTTTCTCAATCTCTCTCTAATTAATGAAACTGTCTTTCATTCATTTAACATCAATCTTAACTATCATTAAAGTAGTCAAATAACTCAGAATCAAATAAATTTGAGCCTATAATATTCCCTTGTCAGCCATTTTTTTACAAATCTAATTCCTCCATTCCATTCCCAAGTTGGCAGTTATAACAGATTGACT
Organism: Noctuana stator; assembly: GCA_018231225.1. Lineage (NCBI taxonomy): Eukaryota > Metazoa > Arthropoda > Insecta > Lepidoptera > Hesperiidae > Noctuana > Noctuana stator. The sequence goes on from DWQK01001024.1 coordinate 16,290, forward strand.
TTAGCGCGTCATTTTAATAATAAACTTTGTTATCCGCCAAACAGTATTCATTGCTGTTATGGGTATAAATAATGTATATTTGACAACCCACGTGGTGTAGTGGTTACCATGCCAGTCCACCATTCGAAGGGTCCCGGGTTCGATTCCCGGCGGGTTAGAAATTTTAATGCTGAATTTAGATTTCTGTTCTCGGTCTGGGTGTTTGTGTATTAGTCTTTGTAGGTATGTGTCTATGGCACCCACGACACAGGGAATCCTAATGTGGGGCTGTGAGTGTGAACTGTTATTTATTTGTTAAAATTTATTATTTATTTAATTTATTTCATAATTTCTATTCCAGAAGTTGTTGGATAGCCATCAAACGTGTGTTTAAGGATTAACCTTTGCGGGGTAAAATTAATTGTGGAGAGGTATTAACTATGATGAAGTCCTTTAAGCGACTTACGTTGGTTGCGGAGATTTAGAGGATAGATAACAATATCCTTGTTAGCTCAGCCTTGTATTGTTACATACTTAGGTACGCTGCGGTGGGATTTCGGTAGTAAAATATTTTGAAAATCGTCACTATTTGTATACAAGTATGGACTATAATGGACCTACTCGGGATTCGTAGTAAGTTCAACAAACTTTACACATAATAATTTAGATTTTTTTCAGATTTTACTTATAATAAAGAAACTCTTAAATTATATTAAAACCATCCTAATCTTCATTTTTTTAATCTTTAATCTTATAAAAGTTATTTAATCTTATTAGTAGCAAACGAGCATGCAGGTTAACTGATGTTAAGTAGTCACTGAACCCATAATTAATAACGTAAATAAAATTAAACTTTTTTTCATAACACGTCGTAGGTATAATTGAATTTCGTAATTCTGTTTCCTATAGTGAACATTTCAGAACTATAACAATCAGTAAGGTTAAAATTAAATGT
>DWQK01001025.1:0-17202 GCA_018231225.1 Noctuana stator
ACCATTATCGTCTATTATGACCTGATATTATCTATACTTCTATACTAATATTATAAAAAGGTAAAATTTGATTATTTGTTTGTTTGTATTGAATAGGCTCCGAAACTACTGGACCGATTTGAAAATCCTTTATCTATATGATAGCTACATTCATGAGGAAGGTTATAGGCTATCAAGCATTACGCTATCTTAACGCTGGTGAAACCGCGTGCCACAGCTGGTTTTAAATAAATCGAGAACACACCATCTAAGTTGTTCATATTCCTTTAAAAACATGATTTCATATTATTCTACACTTAAATTTTTATGTCAGTCTGATCAAATGTTACCTTCTCGTCCACAACAAGATGAATCCCATCGCCGCCAGCTGGAAAGATGTAGTGCTGGAGCGGCGTGGGCCGGTACTCGGTGTACACCACGTGGCACGGCTGCGAGTGCAGCCGGCACACCCACTCAGCGAACTGCCGCGCGTTCGGGATCGTCGCGGACAGGAACACGTAGTGGACGTTGTCAGGCAGCAGGATTAGCGTCTCTGAATAAAATTAAGTATAACTTGTATATTTCGTCATTCCATTTTAAATGCTGTATGCTGAACAGGGTCTTATAACTAAACTAAAACGTATTATGTACTTGGTATTAAAAGTATTTTTGATGTTTGTATTAGTATTAAACGTACAAAAAAAGAATTCTTATTTATTATTTTTAAAAATATTGAATTAATTTAACACTTAAGACATAGATAATAAATGTTTCTTTCTTGAATTTCTTAAAAAATCTCTCTTCGCAATATTCCATTTCAAACCTAACTTTATTTATAGGCTATATTTGAAAAATATGTAAAGAAATATTGGATAAGAGTACTGAAAATTAAACTTTAGTGTGTGGTTAGCTAATTAAAGGTGTAAATTTTATTCTTACCTTCCCAAACCACACCTCTCTCTTTATCCCTCATATAATGGATTTCATCAAACACAACCCAACCAACTTCCCGCATAATTTCCGAACCTCTGTATAGCATATTTCTTAAAATCTGTAAAAAAAAATTGAAATTAATCTATTAACTTGGACAATGCAACGAATACCCCTGAAAACCAGCAACAGACTAATCACGAATTAGTCTAGCTGTGATTGTCATACTGTAATATCATTGTGATGAAATTTTTTTTTCTTTCTTTGTATTTACTCTATTGTAAATAACAAGCTGGTATCTGCCACTTTGTCCTTGAGGTGTAGCATGTTATCCTTGAGGTTTGATTCATACTTTTAATATTTCAGTTCTGTGTGGCTTTACAGTTTCTTTTTTCTCTTTAATTCATAAATACTACATTATCTATGGTATCTTATTTTTGGGGAAAATAAAAAAATATTATTTTTATGTTAACATAGTAAGTTTACCTCAGTAGTCATGATAAGGCATGATGCTGTAGGATTAATGGTGACGTCACCCGTGATGAGGCCAACATCATGAAACTCCTCAGAGAATTCTCTGTACTTCTGATTTGACAGCGCTTTGATAGGTGTAGTATATATTACCCGCTGTTTGTTTTTAAGTGACAGTGCTATAGCATATCTAGAAGAAAAAATTAACAAATCAAATAATTCAGAATGAAATTTTTACAATATACTATGTAGATATAATATTATAACCAATTTCTAAGAGTAACAAATCTGTGTTAAGTTAAATGTTTTAATATTGTGATAAGATTAAGCTTAGGTTTAGAAGAAATTATTAATAATTAATAAAACAATAATAATTTATATATATTAAATTTAAAACATAATAATGTTTAAATTGTTTTTCTGAATTAAAACAGTAGTTAGAATAAGATAAAAAGCATCTTAATACAACACTATTAAAAAAAATACATACTCAGCAACAACAGTTTTTCCAGCAGATGTGTGGGCAGACACTAACACAGACTGCAAGTTATCAATGCACATTATAGCTTCTTTCTGAAAGGGGTCCAGTATGAAGCTGTATTGCTTAGCTGGCTCTGAACTGATGGGCAGGAGTGAGGCATACTCATGATTGGGAGGTATTGCTACCTCATGTGTACAACCCTCATGAGCCTCAAGAGTGTGTACTACAATTCGAGCATTTTGGACATCTATCCTGAAATAATAATAAAAATATTGCATTAGTAGGAACATCTGTTTACAATAAAATGTCACTTTACTTATTTATTAGTTCATACATTTCAATTCTAAATATTACTAATTACTATCTGTACAGCAGTTAAACTTATTCTTAGGCAATGTAACACAGGCAAAATACAGCAGGTGTTGAATAAAAAAAAATTAATGTAAAGGAAGGATTGTTTGGCCTAACCAAGCATTGACCCTTCCTACTAATTTACTACTATTACTAATCAGCAAAAATTCTGAAGCAGTGCCCGGATGTAAATTTCAGTCACATAAATAATATCTAAGGTAACACACAAATTAATATAACATACACTATTATCTGTTATTCATGTGTGTTGCAACATAGCTACTTACTTCAAGTCTCCAATTAGTTCTGATTCATCATCTTCCTCAACCTGTTTAGGCTTTTTCGCAGTATCTGCGTACTCCACTTCATCGTGAGCCCGCTTGTTGCTTAAGGCAGAAGCAACTTTATCAATCCTGTAATAACAATTAAAAAGAATGAAAACTGTAATAGTAAGTTATAAGTGTAACAGTTTAGGTTATAATATATTATAATGTAACTTACGGAGTAACTTCATGATCTTTTTCGCGCGACAGTGGGATTGTAGAGGCATTTTTGTCGGAGTCATCAAAACAATCAAACAAACTATTAAAGTCAGACATGTCTATCATATGCTTAGATCCACAAACGTTTTGTTACTTATATTAGCGCATTTTAAATCAGATATTTCAGGTTGTTTAATTTCTTTCTTGCTCGAATTTCACATTTATTTGACAAATAAGTCAAATACGTACATAAGTCAAATTCAAATAACACTATGACAGCTTGTTGCACAGAACCACGCATAATCGCGCTAATGTCAAACCCATAGAATGTCGCATAGGAATCGTTCGCATAATAAAATAATATTTTAATCTTGTTTTTGAGCTTACCTAAAGTTGTATCCCGACGACCCTGGTACATACCAAGTTGGTTCGCGATGGCTTTTTTGTATTTATTATACTCTATTAACATAATTATACTCTATAATTCAATAAAAGATTAAATTAAGGTTTATGAATAAATATTTAAACTAAACCTAAAATGTATAAATTGTTAAGGTAATAAAAAGTTAAAAAGGAACTCAGACTCAACACAAATCAATAAGTATTGATTTTTATGTGTGGTGTGTGGTGTGGCAACATTTACAATGACTCAATCAGTCAATTCTTCAATGGTCACGTGATCATATTGGCTTGGGTTTACAGATCGAGAAGAATTCGAGATCTACGCTTACCTCGCCTCTGATTGCGTGTATAGTATTTTGTAGTGAATTATTTATTAGTGACTAAAAGTTATATCAAAATGTCATCTAAATCAAAAAAAACTGTAACATCTTCATCCAACATAAGTGTTGTGTCGTCCGTGCAAAGTCCTCCTCAATCGAGCACCCCTGTTGGAAGCCGATCTTCTAGCGCTGCCGGGCGACCTAGCAGCCCTCTAAGTCCAACAAGACACAGCCGTCTTCAAGAGAAAGATGCTTTACAAAACCTCAATGATCGGCTTGCGGCATACATTGACAAAGTTCGTCAACTCGAAAGTGAGAATTCAGGTCTCAGACGCGAAGTACAAACCAGAGAGGAGGTGCTCACACGCGAGGTGTCTAACATCAAAGGCATGTATGAGCATGAGCTACAAGATGCCAGAAAGCTATTAGATGATACATCTCGTGAGAAAGCGAAGTTAGAAATTGACTTGAAGAGATTATATGAGGAAAACGATGATCTAAAAAAACGGTAAGTTTTATGATTTCTATACTGTAAATGTAAGTGTAAATGATACATTTTGTGAGTATGTTACTGTTTTAGACATAATTGAAGTTGTATTGATAATATTCGGTAAGCATTCTTCCGGCTAACCCTGTAGGCTAACCTTAGTTTACGTCATCGTCGGCGTTTCATTGCGGACGCGGTGACGAGCGCGCGCGACCTCGCATTTACGACATAGTGACATCATAGCCCAATATAACTGTCCAATCACACTCAATCTTACACCTAAAAATGTGATGTCTACTGTTACTTCCTATTTAAGTACCTCCACATGACAATTTACAAGTTTGTTTGTAAACAATACTAATGTGCATGCTTGCAAATTTCTGCTATTCACAATTTTATATGTTACCTATATTATAGGGTTGACTTGTCAGCATTGAAATATAAACAGTCCACACAAGAAATATGTATCAAGCATAAGCATTTATTTATAAATGATGAGTCATTGGTAAAAAATGTGGCTTACAAATAAGTATTTATTTACCTATTTGCCCCAAGTTACAATCAATTTATGCCAAGGTGAAATACTGCCCTGGTTCTCTTTCTATGAGACTGTACTGAAAATTTTGCATAAACATATTATTTCTGAAAATGATAAAATGGGTTCATTGCAAACATCTTACATTAAACTGTTATCGCTTAAAAATTTACCAAATTCACATTATATCAATAAAATTTTGTTGTAAGTAGTACCTACATTAACTTGCTAACTAAATAATTATTACATCATTGTTAGTATCTAAAAGATTTAACTTAGTAGTGTAGTATTATTAAAGATCTATTGGATGATAGACTGAATTATTCAACCATTATCTTAGAGCTTATAAGTAGACTAGAAATATATATTGTACTAATGCTATACTTATAGGTATGTCATTGTCAGTCTCATCTCAAGCCATGATTTTGTTCTATTTTATCGCTCTGTGAGTTTTAAAATTTTTTTAGACATAACCTATCTATTTAAAAAAAAAACTTAGATTTGCCTCTGAATGTGTTTTTCCTAGTTTTTTTTTCTCTTCAATGGCATTACGCTATTTGCGCATCGCCAACGACAAAACTGAGGAAACCGGGCAAATAGGCAAGAAAACGGGCTTGTCCTAGTTACCAATTTCAAAAACCAATAATGTTGCCTTGCCTGGCACAGTTGACATTCATGTCAACCGTAACATTTATAGGGATATAATTAATTTGCTTCCTAAGTTTGTTTTTCTTATCCTTTTTACCCTATTAATGTTGTTCCTGTTGAAATCAATTAATATTTAATTATTTATTATTAGAAGTTATGACAAGATTTTTTATATAACTTTCAGAAAAACATAATATAATACATAGATACAACACCAGATAAGAATAATAATGAAGCAACTTATATCATATTTTTTTATCCGCTAAGTTGCCTTGCAATGGCTGTTGACCCTGGTAAGCTTCCGAGTGCTACGTTATGAACGCGCGCCGACCTGCTCTTGCTTTTATAGAAATGTCAAGTTTAGGACCTGAACTTACATCATTTAGATGTTGCCTTCAATTCAAAGTGACTAATTACAATTTATGACCATTCAAAACTTCTATACAAATAGGTCCATCTCCATATTAAAACCGTGAAATCAATATTATTAATCAGAATAATACACGGCAGCTCGCTGTGTAAGTAAACTGAACTTTTTTGCTTATGACGTAACTGTCGTAAATATAACGGTGACACACCAAATCACCTTCTGAATAAAGAGGAATAAGGCTTGGAGGATTTTGAATGACGTCATGTTATAAATGTTGATCTTTATAACTTTGTAATTCAATTTCTTAATCTCAACGTTTTGCCTCCCACTGTGATCGCTGCTGCGTATCTATTTTCGCGGTGAAATTTTGCACGTGCCGTTTAATTGTAGAACTTAATCTATTAGAAGATGCGCAGACAGCAGACAGGCCAAATTTGCAGCGATTTTTCGATTTTTCTAAAAACATTGACGCCGGACCAAATGTCCGCTGATGTCCGATAGAATAAGATAGGACTCATAGGACAAATTAAGTCAGAAGTCAGAATTCAAACGTTGTTGTTGGTGTTAAATAGGTACCTATACGTTGAATTAGTACGAGTCAAAGTAAAACTAACGATAAAGATGTTCAAAATTCTTGATTCCGTCATTGTTTACAAAATCGTGTTGTTTCCCAAGTAGGCACCTCCCTAGTTTAACTTCCGCATACCTACCTATCTAATTATAGGTATTCATTTGGTCGATATGGCACTCGGACGTCATACGGCGTGGACACATCTATTTCCCCCCTTTTGTCATTATTATAATTGTATATGATCACGCGACCAGTTAACCGTTATTTATACGAACACATAGGGTAAGGTTTATCTTGATACCAAACAATTTCATAAAACACATAAATATAGGTATAATACCTACCTACGTCTAATAAGATAAGATGTCTAGAAGATAAAAATCATTAAATAACAATAACACTTGAATAAAATAAAGACTTTCTTACGAACCTACCTACGCAAGCTTATGTTTAAGCATGAAATGTTCTACATAAATAATTATAGGCCCGTAAGTAATATAGGTAGGTAGGTAGGCATTCCACGTTCATAAAATTTGCTTCGCTTTAAACGCAAGAACATAGGAAATAAAACAAATTGCCTAATAACAAGTAGAACATAAAGAATAAAATAAAGTTCTTAAAACCGAAAAAAAAACGATAATGAGCTCGCGTCAGTCTAGAGGTAAATAGACCAAGGTTTACTTGTATGATATCGCGAATAAGTGTAACTACCTACTAACTATATAATATGCATGCCGTGGTCGACCATGGACGGACGCCTCGCAGCCGCGCTGCGTATTTTTATTCGTAAACAGAGACAACAAAACGCGGGAATCTTCGCGTCGCGTTAGGTAGAAGTACACACGGAGCGACCAACGCGAACGCGGGGCCCGCGCTGCGTGTTTACAAAAACATTCCATTTCGTAGAGTTGCGTAATGCCATAAGCTAACGGTGTTTACCTACCCATACATGACTTTAAAACCTGAGTTATACCTCGCTTCGTTTCTTACGATCGTAGAAAGTTTCATTATCACTGAATACCTAATTTATTTTACATTATCTTCAAAGACCTTTTTTGGTCCTGCCGGGCAAGGGTCTCGCTATATTAGATATGAAAACGAAATATAAATAGCATGTATAGATAATAGATAGTTGGTGGGTAGGGCACGAAGGACAAGTGATAATAATCCTACCCACATGCCCAGATATTACAGGTATGTTTAGGGATTAAGTATAGTACAAACATTTAAATATATTTAAGGCATACAATATAAATATAATATCGTTTTTAGCTTGGACAAGAAAACCAAGGACTGTACACAAGCTGAGAACTTGGCACGTCATTATGAGACTCGCTTCACAGAAGAAAGCAACAAGTACAACACCGCTCTTGCTGATAAGAAGAAGGCTCAAGATGATGCCAGGGTACTGTAACTTGCTTTCATTTAAACTTATTAAGAATATTATTTATATATTTCTCTATAAAACATTTTGAATGAATTGCAAAATTTTTATCATTCAGAACTTGATATACATGCATCATCAATTTCTTATTGTTCTTTTTTCTGTTAATTGTAAGTTATTAGCAGATTAATTTGTCCCTATTCATATTAGGTCATTGACTCAAAGTGAACCTCAAAACAGAAGAACTGGCGATATCAAAACCAGTTTTTACTATATATTTTGAGTACAGATAAAAACAATTTTATATGTATTGTTGTACAAAACATTGCACTTGCATATTTTCTTTGGTCTTCATATGAATTGTACAAATTACTGTGTGTTTATTGTATTTTATAGCAGTTGTGTGATTGATATCAGAAGATTTTGTTACATTGATATTGCAAATTTCATGATTGATGTTGAAGCAGTAGGTTATGCTTACATGGAGGCATATGAATCAACTGCGACTGTAAAACGTGAAATAGAGAAGTGAATAGGAAATAAAGAAGACAACTATTTGTCATATTTGAATTAGTAATTTAATATATTCATGTATGTCCTAGGAACTCGCTATTGAGCTGGACAAACTGCGCAAAGTGTACGGAGATACACGCAAGACTCTTGAAGAGGAGATGCTTTGCCGCATCGATATGGAGAACACAGTGCAGAGCTTGCGCGAGGAGCTCTCCTTCAAAGACCAGGTGTTCCAGCAGGAGCTGCAGGAGACGCGCACCAGGCGACAGGTCGAGATCTCTGAGATTGGTCAGTACTAATTATTAAAGTTATAATAATAATAATAACGCTTCACACTCACAGCCCCACACTAGGATTTCCTGTGTCATAGGTGCCATGGACACACACAAAGACAAATATACAAACACCCAGACCGGTAACAGAAATCTAAATTCATTATTTAAATTTCTGCCCTGCCGGGGATCCAACCCGGGACCCTTTGAATGGTGGAATGGCGTGGTAACCACTACACCACACGGATCGTCTGTTACACACAGTTTCCACAGGAAACTTACACCAGATAATCCGACCTCCTACCTCTTCGAGGTTTACAAAAACTAATTTAAATAAGCCTTAGGTAACAATTAATGTTCTATGTTCACGTTTATAGGACACATGTTTCAGTACCAGTACAAATATACATGCACCTTGTCTTTGCAAACAAGTTACAAACTGTAAGTTATTTATCTAGTGATAGTTGGATTTGCAGTGCCAGTAACCTTATTGTTTGTTGTAAGGCTGTGTGTTTTGCAGACGGTCGCCTTGCACAGCAGTATGAAGCTAAACTGCAACAGAGCCTGCAGGAATTGCGCGAACAGCAGGAAGCCAATATCAAGGCGAACCGTGAAGATATTGAGGCTCTCTACGAAAATAAGGTACGTTTTCAGGGCTTACGCGTATAGGGATTATGTAGAAATTCAGATATAATAAATGCACAAAATAGTACTTACTAGTTATAAAATTTCAGTCAATATTTTAACTTCCAAAGAACTTTAATTATGACAAAATTATGTATTAACTCATGAATGTGTTGGTATTCATAACATCTGACATGCTTGCCTCAAATAAACTACGGTAAAATTTCTACGGCATCCACACTCAAACCGGCGGGTTATGGGGATGACCTCGGATACCTCCCGAACCTTAAAAGTTATACCAGCTACCAAACCATGTCAAATTTCTGTCCTCATAAAACAAAAAAAGGTGTTTTAATTAAGTGTAGTTGATCTATGTGTAGAATAAATTGGCTAATTGTTTAGTTCTTCAGTGATATAACATTTAACTTTATCAATTTATATACATGTTATAAAAAAGCAGCTGAAGAACCTGCAAGCGGCCGCAAACAGGAACAGCAGCGCCGCAACCGTGGCTGTGGAGGAGTTGCGCACGATGCGCACGCGCATCGACAGCCTCAACGCCACTCTTAACGATTTGGAGAACAAGAATGCGGCTCTCAGTGTATGTATAAATATCAGTATTCTTGTTAATGTTAATGCTGATTTTATTATTTTTAATTGATGTCTGCATACCTGGAATATTTTAAATTATTATTGTGTATAATAAGTAACATTATAACTTCAACATAAGTACATTTGTAGTACAAGTAGTGTTACAAATTATAAATTCAAAAAGATATGGTTACTGTTCAATATGATTGCAGATAGCAGATGTTTATTAAGCTATGTATTGTACACCCCTACTCTTAGTTCTATTTTTTCTATCATGTCTTCCATCCATAGGTTGTCTGGTAGAAATCGCTACTTAGTGATAAGACCGCCACTGTACATTTTTATTCAATATTTTGACTTGTGGGCTCATAACGTCCGTTTCATCGTTAATGTTAGTTATATAAAATGTATGAAGTTGTTGCGTTGTCAAACCTCATTAAAAATATATGGTTTTACTAGGTAGTCAACTATCCTGTTGTTTTTATATTATTTGTTATGTCAAAGTGTTGATTTATAAGATTGTATTGTACAACCCAGAACCGGTGCCGCGAACTGGAGCGGCAGCTGGAGTCGGAGCGCGCGCGCCACGCCGAGGACCTGGCGTCGCTGGAGCAGGAGCTGGCGCGCCTGCGTGACGAGATGGCGGCGCAGCTGCGCGAGTACGCCACGCTCATGGACATCAAGATCTCGCTCGACCACGAGATCGCAACCTACCGCGCGCTCCTTGAGGGCGAGGAGGACAGGTCACTATATATTATGTACACATTGTATTCACCAAGTACTATAAAAAAAAGTTTTAATGTTGCTAAAACAAAACTGAAGTGTTTTGTTCTTTTAATATTATTTTGTACAATACTGTTTTAATTTCTTTTATATTTTATTTTGTTAATTTTTGTGTATCTATGTTTGTTGATCCTAATAAATGTATAATTGGTGTGCAGGCTGAACCTGACCTCGCAGTCTCCGGGGCGCGAGTCCCGCGCGTCGATGAGCGGCACCAACGTGAGCGGGGCGGGGCGCGTGACTCCGGGCCGCCGCGCCACGCCGCTGCGTGCTGCCCGCAAGCGCACTTTGCTCGAGGAGAGCGAGGAGCGCAGCCTGCACGACTTCAGCGTCACCTCCAGCGCCAAGGGAGACCTCGAGGTCGCTGAAGCCTGCCCTGATGGCGCTTTTGTCAAGATTCGCAATAAGGGCAAGAAGGTCATTACTTTTGTTGTGTTTATGTTTGAGATGCGAACAATTTATTAGAAATTATTGGGTTACTAGTAAAGCCATTGATGCTAGATTCGTAAAGTACAATTCTATATATTATTATTTATAATATGTATGAGTCGCTCAACGATAAATTTAAATTTCTAATTGTGTAGGAGCTAAGCCTGAGCGGCTACCAAATAGTCCGCAAGGCGGGCGACCAAGAGACAGTGTTCAAGTTCCACCGCACGGTGAAGCTGGAGCCGGGCGCGGTGGCGACGGTGTGGTCGGCGGACGTGGGCGCCGACCACGACCCGCCGCGCGACATCGTCATGAAGGGACAGAAGTGGTTCGTGGCCGACTCCTTCACCACCGCCTTGCTGAACAGCGAGCAGGAGGTAAGCCAGTCCAATATTTTTTAGTGTTTTTGTTGGTATGACACCAAAAAACAGAAATTTTACTTATATTCTAAGCTACATTTCTCTTATTAATACTTGTTATTTTATGTTATGAAATCTTACATATTATTTTCCGATCATAATCATAATAATTAAGGCACAGTGGTTTACAAATCATGGGACTGTTGAACATGCTATGTTTAATATGTCTGTTTAATAAATTACGCTTCACACTCATACCCCCACACGAATCCCTGTGTCGTGGGTGCCATGGATACACATAAAGGTAATTATTCGATTCATTGATTAGTGGACCAGAATGGTAATTACTACACCACATTTGTCAGGTTTACGTTAAAGGTCGAAATAAATCTAAATTTGTAGTGCCACAATTTTACTACTTAATATTATGTACAAGAAATATGGATATCCTAGATTTGAGATTCTGAAAGAGATATAGAAAGTACAATCCTATGGATGTCTAGCTAAGCAAAACAGTTAAATGCAACTTATTACAGGAAGTGGCTGTGTCCGAGCGGCAGCGGCGACAGGTGAGCACAAGCGCGCAGCGACACCGCGAACTCGCGCACAAGTACCCTCGCCGCGAACAGGTACGTATACAATATTGTTAAAATACATAAATGTATAATATAAGGGGTAACTGAGTATTCAAACTTATCATTTTTTTATCCATAGTTATGTAAAAACTACACATTTTCCTTTAATCAAAGATAAATGAAGCTTACCTTAAGTAAATCAGTGTACAACTTCAGATGACTATGTGACATAGTTTGTGTAACTTTTATACTGTGTAACGTTATTTAAATATAATAATATTTCCAGATGGGTGAAGTCCGTGAAGGGGACGAGAACTGCCGCATTATGTAACCCATGCTAAAGTGCGTGCCGTTGTCAAAACTGCTCGCCGACAGTCAGTAATCCGTGCCTCAAATAACAGACTCTTGGTTTCTATAGTGTTGATACCATATTACAGTATCTATTAAATTAATTATAAAAATTTAAGGGCAACTTTACTTGCCATCAATTATATAATAAAAATATTTCATTATGAGGTGAGTTATGTATAATGGTAATGTAACCTTATTAGAAATGTTAGAAAACAACCGCTTTTTCCACTGCCATAATATTTAGTTTGCCCTGCTCTTTTTTGATTCAGTAAATAAAGTACAAAATTATATTTTTGAGGTAGGAAAAGGTAAGTATAAGTTTAAATTATATTTCCCCACCCTTTTACACTAGATGGTAAGCGAGACATCAGCGATTTGATTAATGTTTTCCATCTTACCATAACGTAGATTAAATCTACTGATTTATCGTAATTTTATTAGCAAGTATGGACTAAAATAATATTTTCTTTAGATAGTTAAGTAGCTGACTGTATCACATATTTTGTCAATTTAGTATAATAAGCGGCTGTTTTATATTAATACATGCTATTTTTATTTTAACAAAAGATACAGGTGCAAGTCTCAAAATAATAATTGCCTTTTTTAAAGCAAGAGATGTAATAAAATATCAGCATTTATTGAAGTGAATTATCTTAAATATTTTATTATATATAATTATTGTACTTTGTAACAATGTAAGGTAAGAAAAATATGTACGTCACATGGTTTTTTTTGTAACAGAGGATAGAATCTGATTTATTTCATTTATACTTTGGTTAAACAATCATGAAGAATTCTTTTTAATTTGGACCTAGTATCATCTGTCATTCATGTGTAGAATAATTATAGAATAAAAGTTTATATAGGTTAATGTGTTTTTATTTCTACGCCTAGCTATTACATACCCCAAGGCCACCCAAGTTTACAATCAGGGGAGTGTAAAAAAAAATCAAGAATTAAAAATACGTACTTGGATAGCTGCGCTCTTCTCGCTGTTCTATGGTACTGTGTCTGTCTACTCCTACATTTTATGTACATTACAATACGAAAAACATGCAAGCGCTTAAAAAGTGCTAATATAATTGTTTTCCTCTTAGCCAACGTTCGCACGAGAGCTTTTTTGAAGCTGAAATGCGCGGTTTTTTGACATTTCGCATAAAATTTGACAATATGAGGTGTTGTGTTTTATTTGTGTAAATTATTAACTATATTTTAGTCGTAATTATGATGAATTGCAGTATAAAAGGCTATATAAACCTTTTACAAAAACTGGAGACAACACGACCACGTGTACGTTGATGTGTGGCTGTGGTCTATTCTATTTATATCCTCTGTCATAGATTACCACTCAGACTACAGAGAATTGGACTACCATCACAAAGTACTTTTGAATGAAATAAATAGAAAGCAATATATATGTAGTCATGTCTATAAACTTATTATAATCTTTGGTTATGTCAAATTAAATGTCAATGTCAAATTAGGGCAACTGTCAAGCCAAGTCGGAGTGCCAACTACGGTGAGTACCTACTTACCTTACTTGTAGTGTTGTGAGTGTTAAAATAAATAAACATTGTAAAAATTAGTTACTCTTATTTGTAATTAATAACAGTAAATGAACTTCTTTAAAGCATCTAACTCACTAGAAAGACTTTGAATCCTTAATTACTCAAAAATAAATTGCCGACAGCGTAAAAGTCTGTTTGAATTTTAGATTTGTAATCATCTCTTAAGTCTATTTATTTTTTACTCTTTCCACGCTGTATTGGTAACAAGAATACATCACACAATGAAACACGATAGGTTTAATATGTACAGTACAGTAGTGATAATAATATATACCTACCTAGGTAAGATGTTTCCATTTATCTTATTGGCTTTGGAATCTTTTCCAGTCACCTTAGATGCAATGGCTGGCTGGTTTCATTCTAAACTATACCTATAACGATAGACCTTCTAAAGTAAAAGAATGCCTTTAAGTCCTATAACCATGAAACTTTGTACAGGGTATTCTAGGATACCTATTCTACTATACTGTACCTGCATATCCTATGAAATGATTCCTATTTGGAAATCCATTTTATCAGAGATTAACAAACACATTTAACACACACTACCTATACTAGTAGTTCTATGGATAAAACTTAATACAGAAGTTCCTTATGTAAAGTATTAAACAGATGAACCTAATTTTTTTTCTACCCTTAATTTAATATACAAACAAAACATAAAAAATTGCATTAAAAGTCACACAGTATGTGTGCGTTTCAGGAATTAATTTTCTAATGTGTGTAAAGTGGAATAATTTTTTTTTTAAATATTAGCAAACAGGCTTATGCAGTCTCTGTAACCCAGACTTCCATATTTAACCTCAAACAGTACCACACGCCTACCTAAGCTTAATATTTTGACTGATACAGAATGGTCAAACATGCTATCATATAAGTAGAATAAAACATTCTTACAATACCTGACAGACATTTTCAAACAAAATAAATTGCTTTTAGAAAGATTTAAAAGCTGGGCTAGGGTTATTTTTATTTCTTCGCCCTTGGCAAGAATGACTTATTCATAGTTAGGTATATATATATTTTTTAAATAGTAATATTAAGTGAAAATATAGTACTGTTTTTCTTTTATATCTCTGCCAGGAAAATTTGTCATCCTCTATGGTCATTCTAATTAAAACATGTTACAAATACCACATAAAATACCTATGTAGAGATTTTTACTTTTTTATATTCAAGTTAACCGTAAATCTTGTTTACGTCGCTGTGGAATAGCAGGTAGATATTAAAGATTATTTGGTTCGCTTCAAAACGTTTCCGCCGCTGTTTTCGCGCCTTGACCCAGGTGGGCGTAAAGCGCAATAGGTCATAGGGGGTGAGAACGGGGGGCATGTTTGGACGCGTAGTAACGTAGTGACGTCAGGCGTGGTATCGATCCCGGCAGCCGTCACAACACCCCTCTCCTGCCTCCCCACCTTGCGCATCTACGCAGCGCGCCGCGTCGCCCGGAAGTACGCCGCAGCAAGAAAATGCTCAGGGCCGCCCGCCCTGTCGTATCATTCAGAATACACCAGCGCATATTTACTCGATCAATTCTAATTGTTTTTGCTGCTTACAACGGAAGCTACTAGAAATATAAATTTTAATTTTTTACTGTAGTCAATTAACTATAATCAAAAGCACTGATGTGATAACATTAGAGTAGAACTTTCTATAAGGCTACACAAACTTAAACTTAGTCTCATTAGTTAAAAATGCATGCCGTGTTTCGAAACCAGATACTTATTATTAGGAAAATACTTAAATTTTAGGTGATAGAACTTACTTATACAGTTCGCCCGGAGTGGTACACATCACCGCCCTCAACCCGCCATGAAGCAAGTCAAGCTCTTGTGTTTAGTTTGGGGAGGTGCGGATGCTGAAGACTCTATTTGAGGCTAGTATAAACGCAACGTCTCTAATATTTGAGGTTGGACTTGGGTGTTTATAGGTTGCAGTGGCCACTTAAAATCAGGTGACCTGTATGCTTGTTTGTTATTCATTTAAGGAACGTAAACCGATCGCCCATTACAGTATTTTTTTGAGTAAATACAGCGCCTTAAAGGAAAACCTTAGGGATAAACTTAAATAAATTAGGTACCTAAATAAATTTTTAATAATAAGTATAGAGTTTTTATACGCCACTTCTCCCAGACCCTCAATGATTCATTGTTATAAGTTGAATACCAAATAAGTAGACAGTAACAATTGCGCAGTTGCGTAGTACCTACAGGGTGGAATTTTTTGCGCATTAAGCCTTGACCTATATTAGAAATAGCTACGACTGAATATCTGCTGTCAGTCCATTAAGCTTTGGTGTTTAATTTAAGTAATAACTCAGTATGGTGTCAGTAAGGGGTTTACGGAGTGTAAATGTACATGTACATCTTTAATTGCAGATTTTAATCGTGAGCATTAGAAGTGCAGCACCGCAGTGTCCGCAGTGCAATTAAAACAATATGAATGAGTTACCCCTAAAGCATTTTAAAAAAATACCTATTTATGTTGTCGAAGAACACCATAGAGCACTGATTTTTATATATTCAGCTATCGGAGGGAAAAAGCTACCGGTTGAAGGCACGACCTTATTACATTTTGATGCCCACCCAGATATGCTTATAAATTCCAAATTAAAAGGAGAAGAAGCACGGGCAGGCAGACAAGTTTTTCCACATTTGGAAATAGAAAATTGGATTGTACCCGCAGCTGCAGCTGGCCACTTAGGCCATGTAGTGTGGATAAGACCACCGTGGTCGAAACAATTTTCAGACGGCACTCGCGATATCCGCGTTGGAGACCATCCGGAAACCGGATTGTTGCGAGTTGATAGCACAGAACCTTATTATCTTTCCGATGCACTGTTTTCACCAGTTCTGGTTAATGAAAGGAAATTCACATTTACAGTAGCAGAACTAAGTCATACAGATGACGAAAAAACAATAATGAAGTTATCAAATGAACTCAACATTTGCCACCCATATGTACTTGATATAGATTTAGATTTCTTCAGTACAGGAAATCCGTTTCTTAATTTATACGATAAAATTGGACTGTATGATCTTTTGGAACCGATATTCAGATTTGACCTTCCTATCAGCAAAAATAAAGAGGACTTTGAAGCGAGTACAAAATTGAGAGAACTCCAACTGCAAGAACTGGAAACAATATTTAACCATTTAATTAATTTTAACAGTCTTCAACAGTACGGGGGAGAAAAGTCGGATCTCTTTTACAAGGTTAGAGAACAAGTCTGTTACTTCGGAAGAAGAGCAGAGCTCGTAAAATTTTGTTACAAGCGCAAACCCATACAATTCTTAGGACTGTTTTATAGACCATTCATAGAATGTATGCTTCTCTTAGATTAGATATTTTCTTAATTAAATAACACGTGTATTATTTGTGACTCATAGCATATATAACATTCATTTCAAGGTCTCTGCAATGGTAGCAGCAGTAAAGGCAGAATCCGAGCGTTCCAGTGAACCACCAGATTGGTGGGTGATTTACGCTGCTGGCTGCACAAGGGATCAAGGTGGCTTACCGCATCACATTAGCACTGAGGAACAGATAAGAAAATTCGTTAGGGAATCCTTCAAGAACTTGTTGAAGTACCTTCCTTCACCGGTCCTAATAACTATAGCTAGATCAACAGATGATGGATATTGCCCTCCTCAACAGGTATGCCCACATTGTAGTTACCTTTATTTATTACTAGGTACCTATTATAGGACCTATTATTGCCAGAAC
>DWQK01001026.1:0-17200 GCA_018231225.1 Noctuana stator
TAAGGTACACGTATACACTGGATGAACGTCAAATAATACGGTACATCGGCTTTAGGCGCCCTTTTGGCGAAGGTAGGGAGCAAATAGTAAAAATGCGCACTTTAATCGATTGGAGCAACTTAAAGTACCTACAGACTGATAAAGTCGTTCTAGCAGTCGCTCTTGCGAACTGAGCACATGCACACAAAGCAATATATCTCATACGTAAAACTTGACAGTTCGATTGCGTTCTAAGTTTAAAATTTAAAAAGGATCACGTTTTAAAATTGTAGATAATAAGTACTGTCGAGTTTTTAAAATTTAGTTACGTTTAAAAGTGCGTTCTTTCTTGATTTTTAAACGGTTTTTGTAAGTTTTCCTACGATTTATTCGAAAGTGGTTTTGATCGCGTGTTGTAGCGTTTTCTAGAAAAGTTGTGGTAGGATTTTTTACGCTTTTAATTGGAAAATTGATTGAACTGATGTTTTTAATTAATTAATGTTAAGTGTTACGTTCTTCCGTGTTGTATTTCAATTTGTGGTCACATAGAAAGGTAAGATTAATTTACAATTAAATTAATTTACAGATTAAAGATTAACTATTTCATTATTTGATACTAATATATAATAATAATTATGTTTATATGTACCTACTAGGTAATATTTCACGCAAATTATGTAGAAAATTAAACCATTTATATTAGTACCTACCTATATGATATAGATAAGTATTAACTCAGTAACAGTTCGTTTTGATAAAAATTTAAATGTACCTTCACATTGAAGCAATTGTGATAAAGTTACGAAATTCGTAATGATGTAGTGTTGTCATTCATTCAAATTTATCCGGATATGATCTATTTGTTTACGCTAGAGCTTAGAGAGTGTCTGGCGAGCGCCCAAGAGCTTCGTTCATAGTCAGTTAATATGGAAATACAGTTAGCAATATTGGTACTCGTAATCTTAATACTTAACCTTTTCTGATTAACTTCTTATGGATAACAATATTATGATAAATTAAATAGCCCATTATCGTTATCTTCTTATAGACTAATCTTGTTAATTAACTACCTAACTCTTGAGATTACGATGCATTATTTATACGACATGTTGTTTTGTTTTTAGGTTATTATGTTATAGTGCGCGCTGCGCCCCGCTGCTAGTGTGGATCGCAAGCGATCCCACTGTCAAGCAACGTCGGGCGCGCCCGCCACTCGGATGGGTGACCGCTAGGGGAAAAAACGTGCTTCGGAAAGCACGTTAAGCCGTCGGTCCCGATTGTTATCGATAGATAACTGTCGTTAAACATGCTCGGAGGCCCTTTGGACGGTTTGACAACATCCGACACGGTCTAACCCGTATCTCCAATCCGCGTGTCCAGCGTGGTGGAGTATGCTTCAGGTCTTCCCCGGTTGTGGGGAGAGACCCGTGCCCAGCAGTGGGACATAAAAAGGGTTGAAGGCATGTTTTACTGTACTGTGTTTTACATTGATAGTCCTGTAAAAATTACATCTAAGATAGGTTATAGCATTTAAGAAGGTATGAACAAGATCATCCTATTGTTCGTGTGAGATATTATGGCCAGCATCCTTGTTAGCGCGTCCTGGTGTTGTTTCCATTATCTGCGCGTTTGTGAAGGTCGCTTATTGTGACGTCATATCCGGTGTACGAATAACAGTACATCTGAAATGACGTTCCATCTTCAATTTATTTATTTATTTTTGAAGTGCGCAGTCGACGAAAGTTGTTTTAGAGCCTTTGGTTGCTCAGACGAGTCTGATGTTATATTTTCTATTTTCAGGTCACCACTTCGCTCGCCTCGTCGAAAATCAGGTGCGCCTCGTCGCTTCCGTTCCGAGTTCAGCATGGACGACGACGAATATTCTCCTAGCAATTCCGTAACCTCTGTCAACTCTCTAGCTAGTCTTCTGAAGGAAAAATTACAGGTAAACCTCAATGTTCCTTATCCTTTGTTTTAAGGCAGGACAAGAGCCTGCCTGCTTGGATCTAGGTAGGTAGATGTTCATGGTCGGCAGCGACAGCTTAACACCAGGTGGTCTGCATGCTCGTCTGCTACTTCATATCATAAAAAAAAACCATCTACCAATTATTGGTCCACTACAGAGACGTTTGTTGTTTTAGGTTCAGTTTATCTGTCAGTTGGATAGATAGACAGATAGATAAAATCATAAGTGTCCAAGTGTCCATTAGGAACTTATAATTGTCCATAGAGTGTAAAGCCGTATATCATTGTTTTGTAATGTCATACCCTTGAATGTTTCAGAGCATTCCACAGAAGATGCGCAAGAAGCCAACAGACTACAAGTTGCGCGCTTTCGTTGGGCTCATGTTCCTTGCTGTTGTCTTCTTCGTGGGGTTCGCGTACGTCCTCTATCACCAGCAAGCGCTCACCAAGGCCTACTTCGAAAGTGTTCAGTTCAACGAACCCAAACGTATGATCAGAATCTTCAATAAGGATGAAGTGGAGATCCTGAAGGCTCGGTTAGGTGGGTTTAAAAAAATGCAGACATTTTACAAAATTTGAGCTTTTTAAGAGGCTGTATTATGCTTCCGAATAAGGGACAACTGGTTTATACAAATAGTATTTAGAATAAACAATCTATAGAAGTATATTCTCATTAAGAACCCATTATTCTACCACTGTTCTAGACGGGTCTTTGTCAGAGATGAGACTCCCAGGTAGTCCATTACATTAGTAAAGTGCAAGTTGGTTGATTGCACGTTGATGGCTTAATGTTATCAACCGATTTCAAAGGAGAAGGTTCTCAATTCGACTGTTTGTTGCCTCATAACTTTTGATTGGGTGAACGGATTTTGATGATGATTTATATTTGAAGCTTTTGAAAGCTGGTGTCTTCCATGTGGTGGTGGCGTCCATGAGAAACCATGTGCGCGACAATGTGAACTCGTATAAGTTTGAAAGATGTTCTTAGGCAAATTTTTGGAGTATGTTAAATTATGTAAAATCTTTTTCAACAGCGGTGACCATACAAGGCAAGAAGAAAGCTTACCCCTGCTTGCCGGAACACCGACGCAGTGATGGCTCCGAATGTTTGGAATGGCTCAACGATCTTCGCTTTTACCTGAAATGCTTGCCTCATGACCCTGGCGTTGATAACACTACTTGCTACTCTATACATTGGAAAGCTTTAAGGCAAGGTAAGAGACCAAGTTATAAAGTAAACATAATTCAAGTAAAATTTACATGAAGACAATATAGATCAATGTCAGCTTTTAAACATTAGGAAAAACTATACCTTGTTAAGTCTTCAACAAAATTAGCAAAATATGACAATAATACATTATTTAATTTCAAAGGAAACCATTTATACAGAGCTTTAATTTGATTGTAAAAGAAATAAACAAAATTTGTCACAATTTCTGAATAGATTGAGTTCTAAATGTGGATTCAACAACAGTAAAGTTTTAAATGTGGTTTTAAAATGAGGATTCAACAAGTATGAATTTCTTGTTTGTCTTTCAGATCTATTTCCAAACGACTGTTTTGACTGGAGCGACACGAAAGTACACTGGTATGGCGGCGGACAATCTGCCAATTTAACATGGCCATTGAACACCGGCTCAATTGATTACACGCCTTTCGTTACTGGAGACATGCAGAAGTCTCAATGGGGCAACGTTTTAACTAGATACTTAATCAACTCTAAGGGGGCAGCCATTATAATTGACGAAGAAACCCCTCTACATATCTCAGTTAACAGACGGGGGAAAGAAATCTGTTTAAAAGGGCAGTACGACGACTTCGCGTTTGCTAATAGATGGACTGAGTTTGCGGAAATGAAGTACAATATTTGTACGTCTATAGAAATGAAATCTCTTCATTCCTCAATACACAGCCACCGACGAGCTCCACTTTGGGATGGTCTGAAGCCTGCCGATATGAAAACCTTAGAGTCTCTAATATCAGAGCCCGTTTGGCAAATAGCTCCAAGATTCAGACATGAACTAAAGGCTGAAACAATTTCCAAATATACAGAGGACGTAATCAATTTGGGTTTCCTTAAACAGGGCCATGTGCTTATTAATGAATTTTGGCAAAATGAAATAGGTGATCTCGCTGTCGATACGACCCGATTTGAAACCTTAAACATAACTATAGATAAACTTCACAGACGAGGCTTCAAGGTAGTTTTTACCGTACAACCTTTTATAGGCACTGAGAGTAAAAATTTCGCAGAAACCGTTCAAAAGAGATTGCTTATTAGCGAAAGGAATAGTGATAGAAGAATTCCGGCTTTGACAAGGTTCAAATCGTTAGCGAGCGCTGGTGTTCTGGATATAACCAATAACAGATCGGTTCCTTGGATAACCGAAAAACTACAAGCTGTGATAGATAGGTACCACATTGATTCGTTTTACTTTGATCTCGGTACCGCTTTTAACATGCCACATTATTACCAATGCGAGAAACAATTGATCAATCCTGATCAGTACAAGACAGTATTTGTAAAAACGTTTGAAAAGTCTTTAAGCATTATAGGAGTGTCTTCAGCGGTGAGTCTTCCACGACCACCAATATTCGTGTCGTTACCACCGTTCGAATCCACATGGGAAGCGTTAAGGCTGGTAATACCTACAATGTTGACGTACGGCGTTAACGGTTTTCCGTTTGTCATGCCAGGCGCTGTAGGAGGAGATATCTACTGGCCAGGAAGTGAGCAATTTTTGCCATCGTCTAAGGGATCTATGGATTCAAATATAACCAATTCAACTCAGGACAACGGCATTGCGTTACCCGAGAGGGAGCTGTATGTAAGATGGTTGCAGATGGCAACATTCTTGCCAGTCATGAAATTTACGCACTTGCCAAGTAAATACAATGATGAGCGGGTCCTAGAAATGGCGAAGAACTTAACTTTGTTGAGACAGAAACTGGTAAGGATCTTTATTCATCTTAAAGTAGAAGCGAAGTGTAAAGCTGTAGATTATTAGGTATAGTAGACTTCATGGAAACAATAATACTAAAACCTTAAAATTATTTTGTGTACGGACCATCTCATAATTTGTATATCTAACCTTGAATTTAAGGCTTATATTTTAATACTTCAGCTTTTTTTAATTTTCAGGTGACTCCACTCCTACTGAAGTATAAACGTGAAGCTCTTGAAGAGGGCCTGCCGCTGATCAGACCACTGTGGCTGGTGACGGGGGGCGACTCTTCGCTCTACGTGCAAGATGAGTTTGCTCTTGGAGACGAGATCGTGGTAGCTCCCATAGTACATCAGGGTGAAACTACCAGAGAAGGTAACTACCTCCTACGCATGTTTCAAATACCAGTTTGAGAAAAGTTATGAATTTTTTTAAGCAATTATAATATATGATAACTTCTCCGCGCGAAGCTTACCAGGGGCCTTATTCACTATGATAATAAAAATACATAACGCGGCGCCCATAATAATAATAATATGTTTTTTTCTATTGCACGCAAAATGACGTGGTGTAGTGGTTACTCCAGTCCATTATTCGAAGGATCCCGGGTTCGATCACCGGCGGGGCAAAAATTTAAATATTAAATGTTGAATTTCAGTTCTCGGTCTGGGTGTTTGTGTGTGTCCATGGCACGACACAGGGAACCCGAGTGTGGGGCTGTGAGTGTGAAGCGGTATTTATTATTTATTTGTTTATTTACAGTTTACCTGCCAGCTGGTCTGTGGCAAGATGGCATCGACGGCTCTTTGAGGAAGGGGAATCGCTGGATGCATGAGTACAAAGTGCCATTAGATAAAGTGGCTTATTTCTTACGGAAGCCTGATGATATGAGATTTTAACCGAGTGATTTCTAGGACAATTGAATATGAAATTTAATACCAATTCTTTAAAGTCCAATTTAGTATACGAGTGGAATCTATTGTGAGTGAGATTGGATGTGATTGCTTCTATTGCTTTGATGGTCGGGCGACAGTTACTATTGTAATATGAAACAATTGAATTCAGAGGTTACCATACTAATATAATTTACAAATAACGTACAATCTAGTCCTGCTGTTGTGGAAAAAATATACACAAGACAAATTTTCGTCAATTATAGGTATTGTAGGTATGATATTGCCATAACTTACCTACATAATATTTTTTTAAACTTATATTCACTGTTAATTTAATTTATTATAGAAATACCAAAAAATCGCGCCTTAAGATAATAACTACTTATAATTAAAGTCATGCTTTTTTAGCTTAAAGAAGTTTATTGTTATTTTACAATACTATATTTTTTATTATTAAGTTAATGTTTTTATAGTTATGTATAAAGAGTACCCTTAACCAGTATTGTATTTACGAAACTGTCGTAACATAGCTCGCGTAATGAAAAATACAGAGGGCCTAGTACGAGTTTTTACAGTTTACTATAAACTAGATTTTGGTTTTAGTTTGGCCCATACATCTACTAGCAGCGCCCCTAGCGGGCGCGGGGAGAACTAAAAGCACGTGTTCATTGCTCGTTTTCTTGTAGGGATACAACTTTGTACTGTACGAGATTGGCAATGTACGGCGTGATAGTTAAGTCGATTTTCTTTTTCTAAACTGTCAAAATTCGTACTAAGCCCACTGACTTCAAAATTGTCGCGCACATATGCAAATTTAATACTTTTATGGTTTTCTTGCGGATGTCGTCAGAACTGGACCAAATTGAAATGGGACCACACGGGAAGCATCAGCTTTCAAATAAAAAAAGAATCATCCGTATCAGTTCACCCAGCCGAAATTTATGAGATAACAATTGTGAAGTGGTTTTCGTTACGAATAGGTATATCTCTCGACAGCGGTGCCTTCTTTCATAAATTAAATTAGTTTTTATTTATTTATGTTTAAGAACAAATCAATGCCAGTACTAATGTAGATAAATATACGAATGTGAAAGTAAATATATGAAATACTAGTGTAGATATTCTAAATGTGACAGGAGACATATAAAATACGGTGTAATGTTGCTACAACAACAATAATTATTATGAACGTATATAATATATTAAAATTTAATTTGTATAAAGACATTGTTAATTAAATGTGCCAGTAAAAAGTGACATAAATATTTTATCTTTTATTTAACCCTATGAAACTAATTGTTTACTGTCCACAATACGACAAGCAGCAGCGTTGCGGCATACTCCACCACGCTGCTCCTTGCCGGCCTTCCCCGGTTGTGGGGAGAGACCCGTGCCCAGCAGTGGGACATAAAAAGAGTTGAAGGCAAGACAACAAAGCTAAAGATTTTTTTTTATTCGAATCTCTGGAACTACAAGTCGTATTTGGAAAATGTTTTTTTGTGTTTACTGCTACATTAATAAGGAAGGTTATAGGCTATCAAGCATTACGTTGCAATTCTTGAAGCGGGTGAAACGGCGGGGCACAGCTAGTCTAAAATAAAAGTCTCGGTAACATTTTGAAATATTTTTTATTAGATACTTTAATGACTCTTACACTTCCATCAAACACGCTGAATAGGGAATACCTAATGATGACTGATACAATGAATGGAGTTGTTTAATTAATAGTTTTTAAGTTAATTTACATAGTACAATAATCATTACAAATATCTAAGGATCCACAGAAGGACGATTATCATTATTTAAATTATTAAACGTTTAATATTAAACGTATCATTTTCATAACCTTAAACAAAAATTGTAGCGAAATTGGCGATTGCAAATTCTAAAACATTTTGACAACAGAAGAACAAGTGGTTACAAATTTAAGGAACAATAAAACTCTTGTTCTTGACAAAGTAAATAAGATAAATCAGTTTTAAGACAATTCTTGAAGAACTTTCTCTATTCCACATGCTAATAG
Organism: Noctuana stator; assembly: GCA_018231225.1. Taxonomy (NCBI): domain Eukaryota; kingdom Metazoa; phylum Arthropoda; class Insecta; order Lepidoptera; family Hesperiidae; genus Noctuana; species Noctuana stator. Next base: position 7,809 of record DWQK01001026.1, read on the forward strand.
TACTTTAGGACAATACCAGTACGTCAATCAGTGTTCCTTCCATTAAGCGTGTTATTCTTTCCACCCGCAAATCGTCGAGAACAATCGTGGAACAATGTTCTGTCAATTTACAAGTGGAACAATAAATCATATCTCTTAATACCGCCTAGCACATCAGTTGTTAGCACCACAAAAGCTTACGTTAAACCTTTTCAGGTCTTCTATCTACCATACCAGTACCGAGATACAAACAAATCAGTTCTGTTACCCAAAACAGTAATTCATCAATTAGAACCAGAATTTCTAGAAAAAACATTTTTTGTAGTAACTAATTAAATTTTAATAATATCATTCTCATTTCAGGTGATAATTTTAATCCATTACAACCAAAGACACTGTGTTTTAAATTGTTCGATGTAATACTTAAATAATTAACTTAGTTTAGTACCTTTCCATAAGTCCATCCTATACCTTCTTAGACCATTATTGATTTTGGTACAACACAAGCAGCGTAATTACTCATTACAACGTTACAGTAAGAACAATACAACATTTAATAATTTTAATAATGATTTATTTCTCAGAGCTATTGATGTTCACTAAGCTGATACAATTCTTAAGTTATAACATTTTAATATTCCTAATAATATGCATTAATTAGAGTTCTAGCTATAAAATACAATAGTAAACTTTAGGGTCAGGCTTTAGAGCCAGCTAAGGAGTTGATGCTGGCTACAGAATTGAAGCCAATTAAAACTCGAACACTCAGAAGCATCGCCCCCACCGGTACAGCCTTTCGACCGTCTTAAAGAGAAAAGCGTCAGTAGCACAAAAATGATATCTAAATTTAAGATCCACATCACTGAATCCGCTCGAAACAGAAATCTTAAATTCAGTACCATTAATAGATAATAGTAAACGCAAAATTATTAGATTTGAATCTAATGCACCAGTTTGGCAGTCGCTTACAACAGCTTCTTGTAATGCTCTTAAGTAGGCGAGGTGTGGAGGCCTAGGCCGAATTCCCCAAAGCTGATGTTAAGCGTAGAATATAAAAAGTATAGGTATACTTCGAAAGTGATATCGGTGGGGATCGATTCGCACAAACACGACTCATCCCTGTTTAGTCCCATCCACAACATTTCAAAGCGTAAGTTCACAAAAACGAAACAGACCACTTATTGTGCTCACACCAATAGACACACAGATAATACATAGGTACTATAATATCGATAACAATAATATTGTTACTACAAAATAAATTCTCATTCGTTCACTCACAAAGTTATACATAAAAATAAATACGTAGGTAGATATTTATTATACATACGAATACGATAGATAGTTGAATGTATTTCAACATTTATAGTTTATCCCTTATTACATTGTGCTGGTGCGTCAATTATACAGAATCGATTAACTATTTTAACTATAGTTATGTCTTTTGGCAAAGTAAGCGATGACGGTGTGGCTAAAGCCACGGCCTAACTCTATTGGATGACTTAAAAATAATTGACTCAAAACCTTCATTTGATTGGAAAACAAAGAAATGGGATACGGGAAGTTAGAGAAAGCCTTGATCGATACAGCTTACTCACTAGACTAGATGGTAATTTTTATGATTTTTATTAATATCACATTCGCTCACTTCATTCGAACGTAATGACTCAAAGTTAAAAAGAAATATCTAATGGAGCTATACTTACACGAGGTTCTGGGTACGTTATAAAGATAACACATAATAATATGATTAGAATTGTTAAATCAATCGACATAGGAACAAAATATTAAATATTACTACAAAGTTATAAGTATTTGGGTTGACTCGACTAGTTCAAAACATTAAAAAACATCGTATAAAAACCGAAAAGTAAAAATGCCGGAGATTGTTTTCATTTAACCAGAAATTCTAAGTATTATTTTTCGAAGAGTCACCGTTTGAAATGTGTTCAATTTAAATAACACGCATAAAAACTACTTTATAATTATAATCATCGACGCAACAAGCAAATTCAACTTAAAACAAAGGTAAATAGATTGTTCAATTTGTAATAATAGTACTAATAAAACATTTATTCATAATGGATTAAGCTCTCTATCATTTTAGGCTCGTTATTCTCTGAGACGGCAAAATTGCTTCGCATAAGTAAACGTTAAGCCGTTAGATAGTCACTTCCGCAAGTCTCGTGTGTTCCTTTCCTACAACTCAGTAGTATCCTTAGCCTGTTGCTTGCACGAAAAAAATTAAATTTCAGGCTTAGTTTAATAAGTTTCGTGAATGCATCAGACCCTTTCACCATCAAAATCTTTTCTCACTTTGTGCATACCGAGACGCCGGCCTAACTGCTTATATCTATTAATGGCAGGGAAGCTCAGATTGAAAAACACTGAGGTAAGTAGTTTATTTTTCAATTCTCTAATAGTTTTTATTACCTAGGAATTATAAATCACATAGTATGAAGCCCTATTTGCCGTCCCAGGATAATTTTAACTGTATTATGTCAATTCTATTAAACATTTATATAAATAATGCCGTCAGCACTGGTCATCGAACGACATTGTATATTTAAGAGTGTCTTTATAAGACTGTTAGTTAAATATATCTCAATTAGATCATAAAAAAGTATGTATTTCAAGTGTATTCAAACAACACATGTCATTGAATATTTTTGACCATCGTCTACAATCGCACTTAATCTTTTTATATTCTATCACGTCCTTTAAAAAGCGTTAGCTAAACAAAATGGCGGCCGTGCTCGCTATACCGTTTATACAATATTACACTATTTAGAATTTATAATGCGATAGCAAAATAACTTTTTTAAATTTTAGACATACGCGCAAGCGGTGTTTCGGCTAAACAAAATGGACTGGTTATGCTAAAAACTCGTATATAAAAGCACTACTGATTGTAAAAGACAGAATTCAAAAATATCCTCAGAAATATATTTTAAATGGCGTGTACTATTTTTTTCAATGACGCTACTAGAAAACAGTTTTAGAAAAAAATGGACGTTTTTGTTCTTAGGTCGAGAATTTGGTTATTGACATTAGATTGGATGCGGTGAGGACACTGCCTGTTCAGGGCTACCTAGTGCGGGCCGCAGCAGCGCGGCGCCGGTTCCATTCCTTGATTCTACCTCTTCCACAGTAAATCCTGATAAGGTTTAAACAACTACGATTTTATCGAACTTGAATATAGTCTTTCGATTGCATACACATATCACATAAGTTTTTAATTTCTATTTGCACACCACCTCATGCGGAGTAGTGACCTCAAAGGCGCTTTCGAACGCTTTCCTCTTAATCACAGCCTCACTAACACACACAACCTACAGAAATTAATCACTCTTTGGTTCCCTCATTCGAAAGCACCTTGTTACGTGAGGCTCACTTCTTCGATGGGAAGGATACAAATAGACCCGACACCTAGAATTCGAGTCTGTATGCTGCGCATGACGTCTCGTGATCCTGCAAGTTGATGGTGCAGCGGGACGCTGACGGGGACAAGTCGATCTTGTATTTCTCCAGTGCTTCCTCGTTTTCAGCTACCCAGTAGCCGAGAACATCGGTGTCATATGTGGGGATGATTGTCACTTCTGGAATAGCAAATTTTATCATTATTTTCGTGATCAAGGCAGAAAACAATTGAATTTAAAGTACTTGACGAATGCATAAAAAAATTCGTTGGCATGTAGAATCTATCCACTTTTAAACGGATTGATGTTCAATAAACCTTATTTATCTGTCACACTTAATAATGAATCTTATAAAATGAACATTGAGTATGTATAGGTGCAGGCCATACATTATAATGGGATAAAATATCTGTCGATCAATAGCTTACCCAAGTCTTTGTCTTCCCAGGTCTTCTTGGCGTCCAGGAGGGCATTGTAAATTTCTTTCGACGGTTCTGTTCCAGAGAATACGTAGTAACGCGCTCGAACCCTCTTAAAGAACTCTACTGCAGAATAATATGAATTGCCATGATGTGGAACGTAAGTAAGTTCCATGTAAACGGGGGTAGGTGGCTTCTTCTTGTTAGGAGACTCGGAAGCTCTGTTCTTTGCCTCCTTGCTTTTTTCTTGATTAATCTTATTTTTGTTTATTACAGTTGTGCTTGGCGTTTGTTTTTTTGGTGTGCTCTTTCCATCTGATTGATTTGGAGGTAAAATTGGACTTGGTAGGCCCAGTGGCTTACCCCAAGATTCAATAGGATCCTTAGATTTACTCGTACGAGGATCAGAATGCACGGATGTTTCGGATTTTGATTCCTGCTTGCTATTGCTTGAATACGAAGAACTTTCAGTAACTTTTTTAGACTCAGATTTGACATCCATTAATGAAATGCTACTCTCTTCTTTTATGGACGTATGAACGCTGGAATGACTGCCCAGCTCATACTTAGCAGTAATACTAGAAATTACGTCTGAACCACTCACTTTTTTGTGTTCTTCAATAGCTTTCTCAAATTGTTCATCTGCTTCTTTTAGGAATGTAGCATCAGATGTTTTGCTGATGTGAGACGATGAATCAATTTTTGATTTTTCTTGTGTTAAAAATTCTTCAGTAATTTTCGAAATTGACTGATCTATTGAATGGATTTCTGTCTTTGTTTCGGAATGGGTAGAAGATGTGCATGAATCATCTTCGGGTAGTTGCCCATAAAGAGAAGTTGTCATCAAATCTTTTTGTGTAGATGACAAATCGTGTACTATTTTTTCAGTTAAAATTTCTTGACTTGTGTCTCGTTGTTGCGATGACTTTGTATCTAATTCGAAACTTAAGTTTGATCTTGGTGACTGAGCTATTTGTGATTTAGTACTACTTGGACTTCCTTGACCATCGTCATCGCTGTAATACATACCACTGCTTTCAGTCCCCCATACGTGAGTAGCAGCTCGGGATCCTCTGGAGCTGATATCAGATGGTGGAGAGGATATTCCTTGATGATCAAGATCGTCACTTGCGGCAGATGAACTGCGCATGTCACCAGTTTTAGATGACAATTTTGAGAAAGATTTTTCACTCTCACCCGTGTCAATTATTTCCTCATATTCCTCCTTAAATTCAGAAATGGTAGTCTTTGTTGACTTTGTTGTTTTAGTCACTCCATCACTTCCTTTACTAACTGTCGTTGTTTCGATAGTTACTTTTACTTTTTCTGGACTTATTACTTCTTTGGTAGTAACGACAGTTATGGTTTGAGTTATTTCATTTTCACCTTCTTTAATGACTTTAGTGTACGTATCCGTTTCAGTAGTGATTTCGCCTACAGGAGAGCGTTGTTTCTTTGGTTTTACTTGAGGTGAAATTTCTTCTTTTCGTTCTAATGGCAATTCTTCAACGGTTGGCTTATTTTCTTGCCTAGTTGGTTGTTTGGAAATTTCTTCTAATTCTTCTGGTGACCAATCATCTAAGCCGGTTCCCAATGGTAAGTAAGTTATTTGCGTTCGTACATCTTTTGTTGTTTCTACGGTACCATCTTCTTTGGCATTTTCGGTTACTGTCTCAGTTACTGTTTTTACAGCAACTTCATTTGTTTCATTGTTTTTTAATTCTTCTTTTGTGATATATGTTGTAATCGTCTGAGCTATTTTTTCTGATTGTTCGGTAACAATTGTATTAGTTTTTTTATCAACAGATGACTTTACTTTACCAGTCGATTTCAGTCCTTGCAATGCAGCTTTTAAATGAGAATCAGATGTCTTCTGGAATTCAGATATAGTGATTTTAACATCTTTAGTAGTTTCGATTGACCCATCAGGGTATTCGTCTACGGTAGTTGTTTCAACGGTTGTTCTCACTCTTTTTATATTGTTCTCTGAACTGGCTAATGTTTCACGCTTAGTTTTAGTAGTAATAGTACGTTTTATAGTTAAAGGCCCATGCTGGACTATTTCATGTTTAATATCTGATTCCTCAGATGTATCCTCCACTATTTCTCTGTCATCAATGTACGATTCTGGTGGTTCAGTATCTTCCTGAGCTGATCCAGTTTTAACATATACATCAGCAATTGATACCTTTTCACTCATTTTAGTAATAACTGTACCATCAGGATGTTCGTCTTCTATCCTTGTCTTAACTGTCGTCTTTATTTTCTTTGATCTTTGTGGTGCATTCTCAAACTTCTCACGAATAGTAGAAATGGTTGTAGTTCTACTTATTTTGACACCATTTTCAATAATTTCTTCAGTTTCTGAACTTGTTTGTACATCTGCTTCACCTATTTGTGTATACCCTTCTAAATTCTCTTCGAATGAATCTTGAACCAAATCTGCAATGGACACTTTCACATCTTTTGTGACTTCAGTGACACCATTGGGTAGCTTTGTTTCTGTCACTGATTCGACAGTTGTCTTAACTTTTTTTCGTGAGTTGTCGTCCGAACATAGAATTTCTTTGATTGTTGTTGTCGTAATTATTTCTATGACTTCTTTACCATTCCTGGTTGTAGTTCTTTCTTGGGTATCTACGCTTACTGTCTTATTTTCTATTTTTGAGAAACCTTTTAGATCTTGACCTTCAACACTGGCATCCGTGTCAATTTCGGATACAGACGTACTTGTGTCTACGGTAGTACGCAATGAACCATCTGGATATTGATCAGTAGTTGTTATAGTCGTCACCGTTTTAAGTTTCTTTAGCATACCTACATCATCAGTGTATTTTGTTTTTACTATTCTTGTAATAATTTTTCTTTTTATATCAATTTCTTTGTCTCTTATTATTTCTTCTTTAACATATTCCGTTTCCTCGGGTTCACCCAATGGAACTAAGTTTTTCAAAGCATTTTCTACTTTCGTGCTGTCATCATCAGTATCATCTGACTTAATTTGCATTTCTTCTAATTCATGTTTATGTCGAAATTCTAGAGCTTCATCTACTAAAGAAACTTTTTCAGTTGTTTTAATTATGATTGAACCATCGGGATGTTCATCTTCTGTAATTGTTTTAGTTATCGTCTTAGTTCTTTTTATATTATCAATCGAGTTTTGGTACACTTGTTTTGTAATCGTTATTGTTATCTTTCGTTTGATCGTAACACCATTTTCTATGACAGATTCTGTTTCAGTACTAGTGATTTCTTCTGGTTCTCCAATCATTTCAAAGCCTTCGGGTATTTCTTCCTCAACTTCATTTTCAAAATCAGAGACTGAAACTTGAACATCTTTCGTAAATTCAGAAGCACCATTTGGCTGAATTGTTTCTGTAATCGTTTCGACTGTTGTTTTAAGTTTTTTCTTTGATTTATCCTTAGTAGCTAAAATTTCTTTAATTGTAGTAGTTGTGATAATTTGTAGAACTTGCTTTCCATTAATGGTAATGTTTTTCTCTTGTTTCTGAACATCTACTGTCTTATCTTCGATTTGAGTATAATCGAGAAGTTCCGTAGATTCGATAATATCATCATACCCAATGTCAATTAGCGACGTGCTACTATCTACTTTTGTTCGAGATGACCCGTCTGGGTAGTTATCTGTTGTGGTTACAGTCGTAACCGTTTTTAACTTCTTTATGTTTCCAAAAGAATCAGCATATTTAGTTTTGACTACTCTTGTCACAATTATTCTTCTAATAATAATGTTTTCTTGTTTAATTTCTTCAGTTTTAGTAGAAACGCTTTCTTCCGGTTCACCAACTGCTATAAACTCGCTAAGCAATTTATCTACGTTACTTGTGGAATCAATAACAATTTCCTCAGTTTTCACTTCTACGTTCTTTTGAATATCTTTAGATCCATCAGGATATTCTTTGACAAGATTTGTTTCAATAATAGTTTTGATAATCTTTTTAATATCGTCTATTCTTATTGTCTCTTTTTTAGTTACTGTTGTAACTGTTTCGATGATGTCAATATTATTTTCTTTAATAATTCTTTTACTAACATCTGTGTCAATGATGGTATCTTCAACATTATCATCTGTTTCATCAACTTCACATACGAAGTCAGATTTCTCGATTGGTTCAGAAACATATCTAGGAGATGATACTTGACATACATCATTTTGTTTTGTGTGGCTACTTGGTTCAGATTTTTCATCAGTGGGATCCAGGGAAAGTTTCTCCACTTTGCTATCTTTAGTATATAAATCCATTTGTGAGGTAGACTTAAGGCTAGAAGAACATTCAGAAAGTACTGTCTGAGTATCTCTTGTGGTAGTTGTTGAACCATCAGCACTCTTGCTTAAAGTTGTAGTTTCTATTGTTGTTTTCACGTTTTGTGGAGTGCCATCTTCTCTTGAGATTATTTCTTTAGTTGTGACCGTCGTTATCGTTTGAGTAACAACATTTTCCCCTTCTTTGATTATTTTAGTCACGGTATCAGTTTCTGTTTTTATTTTTCCCATCGTTTGCATGAGCGTCAAGATTTCACTTTCTCTGTCTACGTCAGAGCCTTTTAATGTTTTAGGAACTTTTTCAGTTGATGTTGAAATTTTCTGAGTTAAGACGTCATCTCCTACATGAACTACTTTTGTAATTGTCTCTTCAGATCCATCAGACTTATCGTAAGTTACTTCGCTTTGAACCCCATCGCTCACTTTTACATCCTGGAATGCACTTGAAGTTTTAGGCAATGGACTCACCGGTACTGTTGGTGGAGTTGACACCCGGTCAAACTCTGAACGAATGGTTAAAGATTCAATTCCGTCAGTTTTTATTCCTTGTTGAACCAATTCATCACCAAAAGCTTTATGAATTGTTTCCATCAAGTGTGCTGCGCTGTCTGTTAAAGATTTTGTTACTTTTTCTTTAGATATATCTTTAGATGGTAAACTCTTATCATCTTCAGCTTCTTCGGATTTCGTCTCAACTGCACTTTTTTTCTCAATAGAATCTGATGTTGAAGATGATACAATGTGGTCATTTTGTAAAGAAGTGTCTGTTAATTTAATAACATCATCGTGCTCTGTAATAACTTCTCTTTTAGCAGTTTTCTTTTCTGACTTTTCTAAGCTTTCAAAACTGTATTTTTCTTCTAAACTTACTTCTTTCGAAATGTCCTCTGAGCTACTATGTATGGCAGTATGGGTTATGCTATCTTTGTCAACTATACCACTATCAATAGTTGAAATTGATGATAGCTTTTCAAATTCTTGGCTACCTACATCTGTAATTTTTTTGTGGAATGTTTCTGAAATATGAGCTCTTTCTTGAAGTATCATTTCAGCAGTTTCTTTAGCAAATTTTGTCATGGAATCAATTTCGCTTTTCGAAGATTTTGATATTTGTTTTGTTTCAGCATTTGTAGGTAAACTAACTTCTCTTTTTACTCGAGTGTGTTTTGCTTCATCTATTGTATCAGATTTATCTAAAACTATGTCTGTTTTAGAAACTGGAATTTTCTTTGTCGCAATTTTACATTCAAGCTTTTCTGGACTACCTGGTATGGCTTGACCATTGACGTA
>DWQK01001027.1:0-17195 GCA_018231225.1 Noctuana stator
CACGTTACGGACCCACCTCGAAGACAAGCACACAGTCTGCCCGGGATATCGGTAAGAGCAACAAAAATAATTTCAAAATCACCTAGCTACATAGGAAATGATGAAATTTTTTATGGATCGGTCAAAGTTGTCGGCAGAAAAAAATCTTTATAAAGTTTTGCAAGAAATTAATTCTTCAACTTTTCATGAGCAGGGTGTGGACCTTTCTCCTAATGGAGGTTACATAACTAGTTCTCATTTACAATTTAAAAAAAAATAGAGGTCTATCAATCTACGAGTATGTACTGTACTTCTACTAAGTATATTTTACTAAGTACTACTTCTACTAAGTATATGATATTGGCATCACATTCTAACAATACTAAAATGAACACAATTTTCTTACCCCAGATGCGTCCTCTGCGGCACAGTAGCCAAGTCCCGCAACTCGCTGCACTCGCACATGTCGCGGCAACACCGCGGCATCTCCACCAAGGACCTGCCCGTGCTGCAGATGCCCACGCGTTTCGATCCCGAACTCGCCAGCCAGTCAGTACCTACATCTTCAATGTCTTCACGTTTAACACAAGCTAATCTTCATTGGAGTATTATCATTTTAGAAAATCCTCAAAGAAGTTCTATTATTCTCAAGGCTTCTGCAATTGTCTCAAAGTCTTCTTATATCAAGTCTTAGTAACTCCCGGCAAACCCGAATAAATATGGCAATTATTTTTGCTAAATGTACACCAATGGTAAAATAATACCCTACTTAAAGGCAACTGTTATTTTCATGTTTGCAGATTGCTAGCAAAAGCGGGCGTAAAGGTGTCCCCTGAGCAACTCCGTGCTAGAGCGTCACCGACTGGGCCTCGACGTTCTGATATCAAGCTAGATGCAAAGTCGGCAGCTTCTGAAAGTAGTTCCATTTGTGGAGATAACGACAACGACGAGCTCAGCCAATCTAGATACCAAGACGCCATGCCCGTCTCGCCGCCGCGTGAGTGTCATAACGGATATTATAGTAAGCAATGAACACATTTTATATCGCTTCCTAATCATTCGTCGACGAAAGACAAATTGTAAGTCATTTAAATTCTGTTACATAGTTGTATAACAGATTTTTTCCATATTATTGTCATTTAAGTACATTTAAACTTTTCTATATCCCAATATCTGGTAGTTTTCTTTGATTGCTTATACGTACCCATATAATGCAGTTTGTTAATATTTTTATCAGCTACCGATAATTTTAAATCGTTACAAATATCTAGACTACTATAGTAAATGATGAACGTTGACTCTTTTCAGATATAAACAATCTGGCGAACACGACGATTACTAAGGTTCCAGCAGTGCGAGCAGTTACAGCAAAAGCAGTGGAAGCACATGCTCCGGTCAAACACGACGACTACCCGCCGGGCTTTGGAGGAGGCTCCGCACTTTTAGACACTTACCTGCAGTACATCGGTGAGAATGTCTTTGGTGAGTCCACCAGACCCCAACCCTTATTAACCTATCTCAAAACCAGATGGTGGACAAAACAACTGTCTTTTACTAACTCTTCGTAATCTGCATTTTGCATTAAAAGAAAAGCTAGTAACATTAATCCTATGTCCCTTTCAGGCATGAACGCAGCAAAACTCGCACAAATGAATGCTATGCACATTGACAGAAAGACTTATGACGAACCCTCACCCCAAATGGGATCCCTCCCGCCGCCGCCCACTACCCTCGCACACCAGCGCTTCTTGAAACAGATGCAAAGACAGTACACGGAGACCATGGGCAAACCTGACATAATGCGGGACTCGGAGGAACCGCTCGATCTCGGAAAAGAGAGGCAGAGGAACGACAGTATCAGCGAGACGGAAGCCGACAAGCAAGACACGATGGACAAGGATATGAGTAAGGACTATTACAACAAGTCCTATGATGACGAGAGAAATAGAGTGAATAGCTCCGAACAGGAGCACGACAACAGCGGACAAGACGAGGGAGATTACTCAGAGGATGAACACAACAAGAACACGTCCTCATGAAATGATGCGATCGTTCATTATAATTATCAGATAGAATGTTCGCGTGGAACACCCATAGGACAGTGTTTTGTTGATGGTTTTACAAAAGGTGCTTGAGTGTTATGTTACGTACGTCATTAGCTGAATCTATGACGGAAAAATTGTTGACCCGTGGAATGTCGTTGGTGCCATTAGCCGATGTAATGTTATTTAAAGTTAAGTTTAAGCGGGTCGAGCCCGTTTCGGTCGCAGATGAGTTTCGGTACTCCACGGTGGGATCCCGGGCCTCTGGACTGAGGACGCGCCGTATACGGGCGTCCCTTCGCGATCTCTTTTGAGTTCGGTCGTAGTCTAGGGTTCCCTCGCACCGATGTGACCCCGAAGCCACGTTTCACTAGTGACCCGTACACGTTAGTGCAAACCGTCTACTCGCCACTTGTGAGATTGTTTTAGTAGATAATAACTAGTGAGTAGTGACTTTGTATCGTGTATGTAAGGTCCCTGTCACGTAGTAGGGCCTCTTACATTGTAATTCCATCCAACTACCTCAACATTCGGGCCAATGCGGCGTCGTTATAAATTTAAAAAAAAAATATCCACACAAATTGTGAAATTCCATCCATCTACCTCACTTCAATAGATTTTATTTAATATTTTATACAATTTATAGATATAATAACTGTTGTTTTATGCATTTTGCAGATTGCATTTATATATATACTAGAGTATATTGTAGGTAAATATTATGCAAGTCATTAGGTGGTTGTTAGTGCTGCCCGTAGGTACGTTTTTTTACCATTATTTTTATAGAATACGCACTCACTAGAGAAACATTAGACTGTGTCACGACCGTAGCGACTACAACGTAACCTAAATATCGAGGAGCACACTACGTTTAGTAAAAATATGTCTTTGTATACGAACAAATATAACAGAGCTTAAATAGTACTTATAGTATTTAATATTATTACGAAGTGCGTATTGAGAATCGCCATGAACAAATAAGTACCGATTCCCGTATATTTATATGTGGTATTAAATTAAATAAAACATCTACTTACTGCCTTGAGACTGAATAATAATTTCAGAGGTAAATTTTTGAGAGATTCGAGCGATTCGTTAATATTAATTATTAACTGATAAAGTTCAAATTGTCGTTTAACAGTATCGTGAAACGCATTGTAAATAAACTGTGGTGATATGTAAAGTACATAATATTGATAATAATAATAACAAATAGTAACAAAAAGCAATAATGAAGTATACCTTGATGTTGCCTTCGAATAGGTGTATTGTATATGAGTGGGTAGTTTACGGTTGAGGGCATGTTGGTGATGTTGGTTCGTACAATTCTAGAAGCAGGAACATTTATTTTGTAGTAATGATGTGGGCTGGTTACTTAATAACAATTACTGTGATTACAATCTCATATTAGCCTTCGATAATTATACATATTTTTTAGAGTACAATGTTATAGTTATTTAGTATATCGTAAGTATACCTTTAAGCGAGTCACAAATGATATTTACTACCCAAACGTTAGATTTCACGTTATTTAAGAAGTTAGAGCAATAGATGGAACGTATAATCTTTTATATGAGACATTTGGGAGATTATTGAATTTATCGAGTGGCCACACTAGACGCATGTGTCAAATGTGACAGTTGTCGCGCCAGTGTTGCTACGTGCGACGGATTCGTATACTACACCTAGGATTAAGTACTACGGGTTGAATGAATATGATTTTTGTTTAGTGTGTTAGTGAGAGATGAAAAGTTAAGTAAGTTTGGTTTGTGTATACATTAACTTTGTTGACAGTTAACAGTGTTGCCATAGTGAGTAATTATTTTTTGACTGTACATAAGTTTTGATTGTTTAGAGAGAGGTGTGCTTAATCATCTTTATGTTATAGAAGATTGACTTCTTTATTTAGATTATACGTTGAGACACAAATCATATTTTAAATAGCTATATTGCACACACACACATATACACGATACAATAGACAGTTACCAGAATGTGATTAAAATGTAACTATATTTTTCAATACACACTTTTGCATGCCATAAATCGAATATAGCGCGGTCGGACAGAAGTTTCGTCGAAGGTTATCGTCGAAAAATAAACTAAAGAGAATGAGGCTATTTTAGGAATGATATTATTATATTTGATTGCGCTGTTAAATTAAAAGTACGCGCTAATATTTATGTTTTCCTTTCGTCAAAATTAAACTAGACACTTCGACGTCACTTCTCGCCTCGCCACAGTTGTTGAATATACTAATATTTTAAAATACCAGTGAAAATTATAATAGTTAGGACTATAAGTCAATCATTATGCTCTTGGTATTCTGTAAAAAGTACTTTTAGTTACCTCGTGAACTTTAAAAGTTCGATATTAGCGTTTCTTCTTTATTTTGGTCATGTGACTGTACCTCATTAGCCTTTCAAATAAGTCTCCTCGCGTTTGCTCGCTCGTGGGATGATTTTTTATCTAATTTTATATAGAAATACAATATAGATATGTTATATTTAGAAGAGGCACTGTTTTACTCTATAATATATTATATAAGGACCTCTACCTACTACAAAGTGTTTGTTCATATTCCTTGTGCAAGAAGTAAATCAATAATCCTACGAGTGATCAAATGATTCGTAAGTACTTATGTTAAGGAGCACAAATATATATGTATGTACTAAGTTTTATCGAAGTGTAACTTGTATGCAAGTAGTCGTTAGTTGATTTGCCAATATTGTTTGACTTCTGAAATACTGCCGTTCTTTTTGAATGTAATTATTAATCAGAATCATCCAACCGAAATAATTTCTACTGCTTCAAAAACTAAAGTATATAAAAATAAATATAAACAACATTATATTTGATTTCGTAAGCCATTGTTTTTTTGTTATAATACTCTGTTGTCTTAAAAAAGGCGGTTCGGAGTATAAGCGCCACTGGTGTTGCCATCGCAAAAATATTTTTTTTACCAATAATGGTATTTAAATAAATAATAGAATACCCGAAAATGTTTTGTTGTTTTCACCACGCCTTGATGTACATTAGTGTACTAGCTGTATGCTGCTTCACTACATTATAAACGAGAATCATTAAAATAATTGTTTTAAACTTTGCCGTTTGATTTTTTATTTCCTTTTTATAATTTAAGCTATTGCCAATTCATGAAGCGTGCTAAGGTTAGTATGTGTGCACTTATATCAAGATTTACTATCTGACTTCATACTATAACTAAAATACATCTGAACCTACAACACTAACAATAGACTTGAATAGACTATACTTACATTTTAAAATGGAAATTTAGAAAATCCTATCCCATGAAAACTGATATTCATTAAAGATTGGAATCAAAAACAAATTATTTATTACATTAAACTAATGGAATTATACATCAATACAATATTTATTTTCAAATATATTAATAATCACACATGCTCTTAACTACATTGTTGCCTAAAGCTAGATAAATAAATTACACATTATATTACGGATCAAATAAATACAAAACTTAATTATTAAACCGAAAATATTGTGGTTTTACTACAACTTTTAAGAATAACATGAAAGATAGTTATTACTAAAAGCTGTTTATTTAAAAAAAAACGTCGCTGTTTCAACACAATTTGTACAAAATGATAAAGCTACTATGTAAAAAAATTTCCATACATTATATTTTTAGCTGGTATACGTGGCTCTATTCCCGTTTTTCATTCTTCTTTGTGAGAAAATAGTGAACACCGACTAAAGCATTCACTCTGAAACAATAAATATATAACTTTGTGCACCATTATAACACGAAATAAGCTGTTATACTAAATGACGTTGATGATGTGGAATGACTCCCTTTAATGAGACTAAGCCAAAGCGATATTAAAGATCAGCGTAATAGTATTTCTTTGAACATTAATCTGGTTCTAAAACTACTGCACCTCTTAGAGATATGTATCGTCCCCACTTTAAGTATTACATCATACCTTATGGTATGACGTAATACGTAATAAACAGAAAGATTTAAATAAATAATAATAAGAAAATCTTCTATTGATCTCAAAGAGAATAAAATATAATAATTCCCAAAAAACTACTTCAATGTTTTTCTCATGGAAAAAGCAGAAAAAGCAAGCAGCAGAAGATCCGACTCGATTCTTTTCTTATTTAAAGGCTTGAATTAAGTATATGTGACAATTTTAAAGTCGGGTGTTTTCGTAACGCGAGTTATGATTATATACTCTGTTTAATCTTTTCACAATTTACCACATTATCATAAATTTCTTTTTATGTACATAAATAAATAAATGAAGAAATAAAAATATCAAATATATCGATTTTCAATTACTAACAAAAGATGAATGTATAAAAAAATATGGGAAAATTGCCAATTTGTTTGTGGACTGCAACTATGTTTGTTTGGTAAAAGTTGAAGTCATTCTTATGATAATTAGGGCTTAAAATAATACAGCTTGGCGTTTAAGAAAGCATTCACTTTCTACGACATTTTTAGAATGTGCAATATACAAATAAGTAACAAAACATTTCCTTGAATCAAATATTGATAACAAGCCAGATAAATAATTTTTATTGAGATAGCAACTAAATGCTTGTTATACAAAACTGTAGTAAATGTTTTGACATTGATTTATTTTACCTTAAATTTACTTTAAAATCAGTAAATGCACTATACATTCACATTCCAGTATTTGTATACATTAAATTAATATTGAATAATAGGGTGAATCAGCTTTAGGTGCCGTTTTGGCTAAGGTAAGGCTGATAGGAAATCATTAGTTACTTACATGAAGGCCAAATGCTATTTCTTGCTAGAGGCTAGCGCTATGCCAAGCCCAACAAGTCCACCAATAGCCAGCACTGCACCACCAGCGACAGCCATTCCAATCAGCCCTTCTTTTTCCATCCGCTTATTGATTTGTCTCTAAAAGCATTAAACGCTTCAGTTAAATCTTCAAAGTAAAACTGTTATACAAAAGGTTTAATTTTAATTTCTTTAGAATAAAGATGTTTCTGAAAGCAATTTAAAAATATTATTCCCACATAAGAACACAAATTCGCATACAAATTTGTGCATAAATTTTTTCGTTTATTCCAAACATACATCACGACACAAGATTCAGGATAATATATACTTATACTTCCTATAGCAGCCAATCAAAATTAAATCACTGATTACAGCCACATACATAAAATGGCATCTGCCAGGCATTTTCATCTAGTTGTAACTTTCTTCCGTGAATAAACAGTAAATAAATAACGCTTCACAGTTACAGCCTTACATTAGAACTACCTGTGTTGTGGGTACCATGGACACATACAAAGACAAGCACACAACACCCAAACCAAGAAAAGATAATCTAAATTCATCATTTTCAATTCTACTCCACCAGAAATCAAATCCAGGAGTTTTAAAATGGCAGACCAGCATGGTAACCACTACACCACAAATTGTCGGTACGATACAGCAGTAGTACTGCCTACTATAACACCAGTAGTAGATACTGGAGTTTATCTCCGATAAAATATGGATTACCTCTAAAGCCAACACTTGCTGATTAGCAGGCTCAATTTCTAGAAACGACTTCACATAATGCAGTGCCTTATTGTACTCCTTGATTCTAGCATTGCCGATGGCAAGGTAGAACAGGTAGTCTCTCTTCCCATTGGGATGGGAGTTGAACAATTCTTTTAGCAAAAGAATGCCCTGAAATCAAATTATTTTGTAAAATATTGGTATAAAAGTTTACCGAAAAAATATGCAAATCCTTTTTCATATCATACATAAAATATTAATAAAAATCTATGAACACAAAATAATGTGATAGTTTAAATAAAGGACTTAAAAATCTTAAACACTTATCAATTACAAAAGTTTTTTTTTAATTAGGAATTATTACATTTACCACCAGTGTTATTATTTAATTAATGAAAAAAAAAAGATTAGTGTCTATTGTACTAATTTTTATAAACATTGCATGGTTGAAGACCATGTCAATAACAAAAAAAATAACGACAACAAGTCTCAGGTTAAAGGTTAAGTTTACGTGTAATTATGATATAGATACCTTCCGTATATCCGTAGGGTATTTGCTTCGCACCAAACACCAGGCATATTCAAACTGCGCCTTGTGCGTCACTCTACCCTGATGCAACTGCTCGTGGAACACTCTCTCGAACTTCTGCACAATGCACAACAACAATTACAACTATGCACATCCATGACTCACGGTAAACGCACAACAATAGACCCTTACTTGCAAATCATCCGAAGAAACCACCTCGTCTAAAACATCCTCCATGGTAATTTTTGTAGTAGGAGATCAGATCCGAAACACTCAATTTAAATGGAAAATAAAACTCATTATTTTCGGATATTCCTTTTTATAAATCGTTTTACAGAATACGTGCTGAATCGGTGTCTATGTAATAAAAATTGTCTTGACATGACATTGACATGAGAAAACTGAGAAAATGATTGTATTGGCAGAAAGTTGAAAGACGTCACGTCATTCACTTCTTGTTGACAACTTGACGGTGACACTGACAGAACTTGGTCAAATTGGCAGGTTTGGCAGCGACGTTCTACAGTTTTTTCTTAGGTAGATAGGTACACTCTGCGCTTTTTTCCATAATATTTTAAGTCTAAGCTGAAATGGGTGCTTATTTTGTGCTTGGAGGTTAACTACAAAAGCTTTAAGCACGGAATTGTAATTTTATTTGTGGTTATCTGTGTCCTATCTTGTTATGTCATGTCACGTTAGCTTAGCTGGTCATGAGATAACTTCAGACAGACGTCTGTCAGCTAGCTGTCAGTTTGTGAGTTTGTACCGTCAACCGTCAAGTCAATCAAGTCATGTCAAGCAAGGGTTCTATTCTATTCTGAATTCTGAATTTATTATTTAATTGCTTTGTGTTCGGTTCGGTGTTCTATTTAACTTTAAATTACTTTAGAAGTCTCGTGTTTAAGGTAAAAAATATAAGTATAAGTGTAAAACATTAATTAGCTAAAATGCAGAGTGTAATTAATACCGTTAAGGGTACTGCATTGGGAGTCGCCGGGTACCTTACTCCAGTGCTGAAGGTGTGTAAATTACCTTTTTAATATATCTATGTTAAACATAATCAGTGTTACATTTTATTCAAGATTATAAACACAGTAAATTTATCAGAAATGGGGGTCTCGTTATGATTATAACAATAATTAATACATTACACTGTACAGTAACAACCGGTTATAGTATGCTCCAAAGTGAACACGTTTTAAGAAACTCACAACACGTTTTATACTGTTTCAAGGAGTCCAAGTTTCAAGAGACTGGAGTCCTAACTCCTGAAGAGTTTGTGGCGGCAGGAGACCATCTGGTACACCATTGTCCTACATGGCAATGGGCGAAGGGGGAAGACGCCAAGATCCGACCATACCTTCCTCCTGATAAGCAATTCCTTATGACAAGAAATGTACCTTGTTATAGGCGGTGTAAGCAGGTATGTAACTATAAATAATTATAAATAAGTTGTAAAAATTCTTTATTCATATTAAGCATTGATTGTGCAATGGCGTCTAAGCTCATTTGAAATTACACAATTTTTTACTTGTTACAATCTGAATGTGTTTTTTCTTCTGCGTGTCAGGCCATCCTATAACAAAGCTAAATACTATGAAATGTTACTATAATTATATTAGTTTATGTACACACTAAATAATTTAGACAGCCTTTTAAAACTAGTACCTATCCTATATAATTTACCAAATAAATAGTAAGTGCAAGATATTAACATAATATTATTTAATATTATCAATATGTTGCAGCATATTGTGTATACACAAAAGATAAGCAGCCCACATGTTAAGTGTTATCATTAATTTGCACTAACAAATAGCAGTTGTTATCAACTGTGTATTTATATTGAGAGTATGTAAACTAATTGTGATATTTGTGGATATTGCTACACAGACAATTACACAAACATCCAGACTGGTAGCAGAAATCTAAATTTATAATTTTAAATTCTGGCCTGCTGGGAATCAAACCCATTGAATGGCAGACCCGCGTGGGAATCACTACACCACAAGTGTCGTCAAATAAATAACTGCCACTTCATACATCTTTTAGAAGACAGGAATTGCCCCATTAATGGAATTTAATTTTTCCAGATTGAATACTGTGAAGACAATGAGAAGGTAATAGAAGATGAGCATGGCGATGGCGGCTGGGTGGATACTCATCACTATGATAATGCTGGCTCACCCACACTGGAAGAAAAGGTGGGGAATATCTTGAATGACTGTTAGATCAAAGAACAGCTTAAACCCCTGATCGTAGAGACCTGAAACTTGGATGTGTTCTTTGTATGATATAGGCATCCAATAAAAAAGTATTTTCTGAAATTCACCCTCTAGGGGGTGAGAAATGGGCCCAAAGTTTGTATGGGACAATGTGATACTTTGGTCCAGTGAATTATGAAACTCATGCGGACAAAATCGCAGGCATAAGCTAGTAATTCTTACAAAATTAAATTATTACTTAAAAAAAAATCTTTGTGGTAGTTCTTGAGCTAAGAACATATTCTCATAGTGTGATACATTGCTAGCTTTATAAAAATCCTGATAGGAATAAATTAAACCAGGTGTGTGAAATGACCCTGGAGGCAGCGGAGACCGGTGACAGTGAGGGCGAGGAAGCGACGGGAGATCGTGATGATGATGATGACGACGACGATGATGAAGGCGAGGCTGAGGATATGGAACAGTTTCAGGAATCAGGATTGTTGGATGAGGTGGACCCAGTAAGTTTCACCCATCTATTGTATTGAATGTTTCATCAAAATCAGTGCAGATCTGGATTTAAACGTGTGACAGCCGCTCACTGATACAAGCTACAGGTGTGGGGTCAAAGAAATAATATTTAAATCATAAAAATTGAAAAGAAACTAGCCAAAATGTTTGTGATTAAGATAAACTTATATTTGGAATTTATGTATAGGTATTGTAAGCCTGTTTGGGTAGACTGTTGTATACATACTAACTTCATCCAGAATGTAGAATCAAGAACAAAAATTATGTAACTTGTAGGTAAATTGCTTTGCAGTCAGTTTACAATTATTGAACAGTTCAGTGATGAGTTGTTTAAAAGTGTTTACAATGCGATGGTGACATTTAAATGTGTATTGTGTACATTTGACCGCAGTCGGTGGACCTGACGGCGCGCAAGGAGAAGGCCGAGCGGTCGGAGCGCGCGGAGCGGCGGCGGGCGGACGGCGACGACATCGTCAAGACGCGCACGTACGACCTGCACATCACCTACGACAAGTACTACCAGACGCCGCGCCTCTGGCTCGTTGGCTACGACGAGGTATGTCTCATCAACTAATCAAAGCCAAAGTTTACTATTCATCATATCATAGGTACCTATTTACTTTAAATACACTTACCGGTCAAATAAATAACAGTTCAATAACTTTATATACCTATATTTGTACAATTAAACTATTTTCATTTCATCAGCTTTAGACCCCATAATACATGGTTTCTAGAATTAATTTAATGGCTTAATAGGCATTAAGCTTCATAGTTAAAGTAAAAATTCAACAGAGATTATGTTTTTATGACATTCTTCAATTTATCAGGAGCGAACCCTGTTGAGCGTGGAACAAATGTATGAGGACGTGTCTCAGGACCATGCTAAGAAGACCGTCACTATGGAGCAGCATCCGCACCTGTCTGGACCTAGCATGGCCTCCGTGCACCCTTGCAGGTCAGTTAAAAAGAGATGTCCTACTGAAAACAGGCTTCATCTTAGATACGAAAGCGGTTTAGGGAATAGTAGATGCATTACGAACTTTATAAAACCAGACAGTTACCGGGCAACAATACTCTTATCTCATGTCTATCTGGCTGATGTCGCTGATGTAAACAGAGCGTTAAGAGTTCGTAATAGGACTCAATGCCAACCTGGTCAAGTTGGTGGACATTACATTATGTGCATTTTAGAGACATTACAAGGATATCACATTTTCGCATGATGTCTATTTAATTTTTTACCTATTTTCTTGACTTCAACACACTTATTTAGCAAATATAAGCAATATTTATAGGGCCATACCACTATTCCACAAGACTCAACATATAAATTTGCTTTTGTCATATATATCATTTTCCTGTACTTGCTGTCCAATAATGCCCTTTAATGTTATGTTTGATGAATGTTCAGGCACGCAGAGGTGATGAAGAAGATAATCGAAACGGTGACCGAGAGTGGGGGGGAGATGGGGGTGCACTCGTACCTCATCGTGTTCCTCAAGTTCGTGCAGACCGTCATCCCCACCATCGAGTACGACTTCACGCAGAACTTCACCATGAACTAGCCTGCACGAGCCATTGCTATTATGTACGTTTGTACGTGCCACTTTGCATTTTACAACCAAATAATGTCGAGTTGTTATTTCTGAGTGTAGGTTATCAGCCCATCGAATATGCTTATGATATAGTGGGGGGCAATTCTTGTAGACATTATCACGTATTCGATAAATATTAACTGAAAAGATCGGATGGCGTTTTAAAACTTTTCTTACTGTCAAAATGTTTTAATGAAAGTATCATCACATGAGTTATTTTTAATGCTAGGCGCCGGATTTTCTTATTTTATTTTATTTATTATCTGCTCGAAAAAGCATTTACATTCATATTCTGCGCTGGACAGTAGAAAAAAATTTTTAGGAGGTGTATTTTATAACGAAAGATTTCTCTAATATGAGGAACATAGCATTTTTAAACGTTAAATATTTAATTGTTTAGTTGCAGTTAGTTCGCGCGGCAACGTGCCAGTGCGTTATACTATTCATAACTTATTTTTAGAATGAGTACATGTGGAAATGACTAATGTATTCTAGTTTCGGAATGGACTTTTGTTCGTAGCAGTTAGTAGTTAGTTGTTTTCGATATTTTTATAAAACATAAATGTGATTTGTACTGAGAACATAATATCATCAATTATTTATGCTTAAAAATATAAAAAAATTATTTAAATTCAAGTTCTGGTTTCAATAATTCTGATAAGTTTACATTTACACAGAACATTAAACAAACTTGTACCACGTGTAAAATTTAATCGACAACCAACAGCTAACATTTAGATACACTTACGAGTACATAACTAAATCCTTAAACTAAGAGGCCATATCGTTGCATTACGATACCTTCATAAATTATTTGCTTGCTAAATTGATTCTCTTTTAACACAATTAAATCCGCCTGAAATCTTTCAGAACCGATTATATTATTGCAAACAAATACAATCACAGATAAATAAAATATTTGTCTTTATGTTGTCTGAATCTATTTAATATATTTTATTTTATCACTTTTATATCTAAGTATAAAAAATATAATCGTGTTTGTAACAATGATCTGGTGTAGAATTGTTATGGATTTAGAAACAAGCTGAAATCAATATCTTCCATAGGAGTATCAATTGATTTATTACAAAATATTTAAACTTATTGTTTTATGTTTTTACTGCAATGTTATGATTTTAGATATAAAATATTCCAAGCAATATAATGTGTATAAGAACCAAAAAAATATATTTAGGTATCTAGATATATTTAAATTAAATAAGTGTAACAGTAACATTGACTGTTTATGGTAAAAGTTATTTTTTTAAAAGTATGTTTTAAAAAAAAAATTTGATTACATTTTTCATTCAAATTAAATTTTTATCATGTATCTAGGCTCATACGATGGTGTATATATTTTCTATAGTAATATACAAATCTCCTTCATTCACTGGCACAAACTCATGCAGTTTACATTGATTTGTAAGCAATAACAATAAAAGACAAATCTGCATTGTGGTGTCTTGGGAACATTCCTTGGTATATAAGGTATATATTAAAATTTGAAGTTTGAAAATAAGTTTATTCAATCAGATAGATCTTCTGATGGTAAAAGGTCACGGACTTCAGGTCTCTACGGCATAAGCTGTGTTACGTCACCTGCTTCAGGTATTTGTGTAATGGGGGAACTTAACTTAGCTGTTGGTGTTGGCGTATTTGAATTTACATTACTGGTGTATTATTTGACGAATACACCATTAAGGAACTATATGACAAAGTCAGCATCCACAGTCCACACATGGCAGCCAAATAACAAATATACAAACATTTAGCAACGCGCGGTGACGCGTGTTTGCTATTGCCCTTATTTGTTAACTATTCAAATAAGGGAAATACTTCGTCATATATACTATCCACACGTGGTGATTATTTATTGAATATGCCAAATACGCAAATACAAAAAGCCAAGCGAAGTGCCCCCATTATGTCTCTAGGCAAATAAAAATGTGTTTTTTGTGTTAAGCAGCGATCTACGTAGGCTTAACGAATAATATGTACTGTTAAGCAAACATAGTATATAATAAATTGCTCTATTGTATTTTTGTTGCGTGTTAAACATGTGTTTTGGGAATACTCTTTTGTTATAAATGTAAAGTAAAGTGAAAATTATTTTATCATTTAGTGTCAAGCTGTCTTATTATGATAATATTAATACAATATATTATGTGTGACTATATATAAATATATAGCTTTAAGTCGCGTCACATGTGCACTTTTTTAAATATGTAGCATCATTTTATTTTTAAAATAAATTGTATTTTGCCTGAAAGTTCTTTTTATTTTAGCTATTTTATATATTGTGTAAGTATATTAAAATTATTTGTGGATATTTTTCGTGTAAAATATAAATATAACAAATCTCCATTAATATTCTTTATTAATATCACATACCTTATGTACAAATGACGTTTCCAAATAAAATAATTAAATTCAGTACACAATATGATGCATATAAAACGAAATCTACAGAAGTGATAGCGGCCTCTAAATGTGTTCCTTTTAATTAACATCACAAAACTTGTCACCCAACTTATCAACCTTTTAAGTATAAATTATAGACGGAAATAAAATGTTTTCTCTTAATATGAATTCTCACCAATTTCTCACTTTAATTGTGTAACATTAACAATTTATGGTATTTATTTTACAATTAATTAATAAATATACTACACACGCTAATTTTACCATATTTATGTCTGCATAAACTACGATAAGCGCTGTATACTACTTCCTTTTTCTACACGAATATTGATTAAATATACAAACAATTCCCATCGATTATATGTATTATATAAGATAATAAATTATTTATATTTAATTCGCTATTATACGTACTTAATAAGAGCTACTAGAACAATATATTTTCCCATTAATATTTACAACTATGTGTCCCTAGAACGATCCGTTACTACATATAGTAATAGGCCCCGACTGCACTAACAGTCAAATCTCAAAAACGCTATGCTAACATGACTCCAAAACCATGTTAACCCACTAATATATAAAAAATAATATACATTCATTCCTAATCATTGTCATATTATTATAATGAAACTACGTGTTAACATTTGGCTGTGAAATTGAATTACAATTTAATTATTAACAATTTTGCTCATAAGATATTCCTCGTTTACATTTTTATCAGTATTATTTATTATAATTCATACTAAAAATTGCAACACCATTTAATACTATCGTTATACACAAGAAACGTAATATCAACAAACTAGTAGTAAAACACATTATTTTGTAAATTAAATTAACGCTAATAAAACTGTATATAAATTAAAGCCATCATAACGTTCATTTCGGAGACCGGAGCCGCAGTTTGGTCTGAGGCGGTCATCGGCGAGCCTGATCCCTAATATAGATGCCAAAACTATTTTCTGACTGAGATCTATTGATAAAATTAACAAGGATCCAATATAACATACATAACATACGCGATTTTGAGCAAAAAGCAGAAGTGAATGTGATATTGAAAATACGGTAAACTGAATCATAAATAGCGGAAGGACCACGGAAAAAAGAGAAGTAGAAGTAGTCGTGTTTTGTTTCTCAGTTCTGTGAGACTGTGCATAGTGTGCACATACTGCATATCTAAACTAATGTGACTGTTGTTTCTTGGCAAGTAACCCATTCAATCTTTATGGGCTCCGTCAATCATCGTACATTTATATATTCAAAATGTATTTTAATTGAATCATTATAAATAATTTATTAATATTGCTATAAATTGGATTATTTTCGTCTCGACGTTTGATAAAAGTATTCAGATATATTACAACGCTATTGTTGCAGCTGATTAAGAAAAAAAAGAGAAACATATAAATGAAATCAATCAGGAGCAAGTTAGTCAAGTTTATAACATCACGTAAATGAAGAAAATCAGTTTATAAAATTCTGAAACAGCACCTTTTATCCGTTCATTGCAAATCCATTTAATGTCACTGTATATAATAGGCGTAGATAGTCACTGTACGGGGGCAACATTCAGCTTTCATACAGGCTATTTCACGTAGCTGAATGTAAGTAATAATATAAACTTATATATTTGTTTCATGTTTGATTTATAACTTTATATTTTTTAATAAAAAAAAATAGGGTGAGTTGATGTAGCGCGCTGAAGCGCGTATAGAATAACTGCAATATTATGAAGTTTGTAATGTCTTTGGCACAACACTCCAATAGGTGCAGTAATTAGACACAACCGTGCAGGCTTCAATAGCTTGTAAGTGTATATAATGATTATGCAACTCGCCAGGTTCCCCGCTACCTTCATGCTGGTGGGGTTCAGCGCTTCCTGGGCACGAGCGCGACGAGGCGCAGCAGCACGAGCGCGAGCAGCTTGTCCATGGGGTCGAGCGCGCCGCGCTGCAGCCACTTGGGGATGGTGGTGCGCGCGTGGCTGAAGCCCAGCTTCTGCAGGATGTAGTCCACGCCGTACGGCTCGATCGACTTGCCGCCCCACGACAGCAGCCTGCTCGCACGTGCACCAACATTTACAACACAACTAAGAACGTACAACTAAGGCGCCGCCGTCAACTCGACATCGTCGCACAGATGGTCGGATCCATCGTCGTCTTTCTTATTAATAAAATGTAAAATGTGATGTGTATGCATGTATGTGTGTGCGTGTCTGTGTGTATGCGTGCGTGCAGGGCATACGCACCGGACGGTGGGCTCGAGGTGCCAGGTGAGACAGCGGTACTGGCGGTAGTCCTGCGGCGGCACGCACTCCGCCCCCGCCGCGCCGCCCGCCCCCGCGCCCGTGCT
>DWQK01001028.1:0-17192 GCA_018231225.1 Noctuana stator
CTGTCCAGTTCGTCGTAACAGAAGAGGCAGGTCTTTAAACACTCCAGTAAAAAGTTTCGGTTAAGCGTTGGAGAGTAATCATGTACTGATTCTTCACATAATCTGAAAAAAATGAATAAAGATATAGGTACTTTTATACAGAGTAAGCTCATTAGAAAATAGCTTTAAGATTACCCTCAATAAATGTTATTTTTTACAATTACAAAAGGAAGGTTATAGATCTTATACAGTTGGCCTGAGCAGACTACTGTCCTCATAACCCGCTGTTAAGAAAGCCTTGTGGTACATATTTGTATTTTGATTGGGGAGGATAAATGCTGTAACCGCTATATTTGACGTGACCATCTCAGTCATTATGAGTATCAATGGCTCCACGTACAATCTCAGACAGAAATTCTTCTAAATTTTTTTCTATTTGTAAGGTTGGCTGTGGGTGTCAGTAGGTTGCAGTGCACTTGATATCAGGCCTGCATGCTTATTTGCTACTAATAAAAAATAAAAAAATTACAGAATTCCGCAGCACCTTGTATAATGAATTGTAACAATAAACATCATTTCATATTAAGCCATTGTCAAAAACAATATTAATATATTATGCCCAATATATAAGTATACTCACAAGTACCCATAATATGTATGAAACCTAATCATAGGTTCTAGTAAAATGATGCGGTGCTTTGGATGGAAGTCCTGAATGATCATGTCCTGCCGGACTGCTCGGAGGCGGTCTGTCACAAAATTATAAATCACTAATTGGCTGACATCTTTTCTTTGTGTTACCCTAAAACATTATGTTGGTGTTAATAACTATTACTATCATGAAGTGACACACAACATTGTACAAATACTGAATACCTATAGTTTTGTCATGTCTTCGGTGATCATAAGGCCCAATAATCCACGAGGAATCTTGTGTTTGAGTTGATCATTTGTAGATGCAGGTAACACTTTACTTAAGGCTTAACTATTAAAGTCTTGAGTAGCAACACAACTACTACTAAGCTTTGAAAGGACTTTAGCTTATATATGGCTAGAAGTGGGTGTCTATGGGATGCAGTAAGCTATTAAAATCGAATATTCTGCATCTTCATTTGTTATTAATGAAACTTAAAAAAATCAATCTTACTCAAACAGCAAGTAATCAACAGTTTTCTTCAATATCTGGAATGTGCGCAGATTGTGTTGGATGGCCAGGTTAGTGTCGGCGGCTGGTCTGCTGTAGCACTTCACCAGCTTGTGTTTGCCTTCTACCACTTCCAGGATGTGGACAATATTCTCCTTTTCACGTCTGTTGAAATACGAAACATAGATTAAATTTAAATTTACTTTGAATACTAACAGAGAACACTATTGTGGATGCTAGCAGACTAAAAGTCTAAAATAAGTTAGGTATATGATGTGAAAACTGTAGAAAATTGTTCATTGATCTTATCTTATTAACATTAAAATTTTGATTATTGTGTATCATACAAGTTAAGGAATGAAAAGCTGGCAAAAATTAGGCTTACAATTTAACTTCTTCCTCGGGACACATCAAATTGCAAGTTCCAACAATAGCATTGACCGTCTCGATTGCCTCAACACTATTTTTGCAGTTGTCTTGAAAAAAATCCATGTACGATTTCGCCATGGTTCTTGTTTCTCACAAAATATTATTTAATATTTATTTTCAACTTGCTCCAAAATTTAAAAATATGCCACTTGTCATATTCATGTTAAATTGTCAATGTCATTTAAGTCAAATGAATTTCACTACAAATGTCTCTGTTAATGTCCTGTATTTATTGTGGTTTGGGTTGGTACCACCCCGCCTACTACAAGTCCAAGATAATGAGTACATAGAGGAAATGAAAGTAAATAATACAATAAATACAATCATGTTCAAAAATAAATGGTTTATTTCATAGGCAAGAACGTTTTTCACTGTACATCAATAATTTTAGCTTTGAGTTCTGTGAGTTCTTTCGCGTGCATCCATTTAATTCCCGTTGCAGATGCGGAGCTTGATGGCCTTGAAATACACCTGGAAAAAGGCAGCTTTTAAAAATATACGTAAAGGGTAATCAGTGTTTATTGGGTAGAGATTCATTTGTTATTTTTAAAATCGTAATCTTCAACTAGTTAGGAACTTACTCAATTTTCTTCCCAAACAGATTTTCCAGCCTGACTTTCGCAAAAAGCCAGGGCCCCTGGTTCTTGTGTTCCTCTTGGCAGAACGCCACTCTCGCCCTCTCGTACCTGCAGAACTCCTTCAGAACAATGTCGTAGGGGAACGGGTACAGCTGCTCGATGCGGCACATCGCGATCTGGTCTTCAAGTTTCTTCTCTTTTCTCAACTCATCAATCGTGATAGCTACTTTGCCGGAGCAAAATATGAGTTTCTTGACGCATTCTGGCTGTTTGCTCGCGGGACCGCTTTCTCTTATCGCTCTGCAATAACAAAATATTTTGCAGTAGATTATTTTGTAGTACATATGCATCTACTTAATGTAATGTTAAACCGAATTTTATTTTCTTGAGGTTCCAGGGTCAGTCAATTGTACATCTCCATGACATCAGAGGCGCATCAGAGTGCATAATAAAAGAGGAGTGTCTGAGAGTTTTCCACCGTATTGTTTCTTCATAGAATTCTTCTGGTATTGGCTGAAGGATTAACACAGCCTGAACTTGACAAAAACTAAACTTCAAGATATACACGTATATGCGCCACAATACCAACCTTTGGAAGCAAGTTCCAGGAAGAAAGTCCTTGAAAGGAGATCTGTAGAAAGGATGTTTCAAACCAACTTTGGGCGTCATCAGGATAAGCGGTTTCCGGAAGGGCATCGCAATCTGGCGCCGCATCAGGTGGAAGTAGTTCGCTGGAGTTGTCACGTTGCACACTATCCAGTTGGCAGCTCGAAGCTGGTTTACTATGAAGTTAAGAATGTATGAGGCAAGGAAGTGGAATGGAGGTGTTTTGAATTGTAACTCTTTTGGGTGAACAAAAATCATGGATGGATGTATGTAAAGAAAAATTATATGAGGCCGATTACTAGAACATAATTTTCTTCTGTTTATAATATCCTTACATGGCATGTCTTTGTCGTCGAGATCTGGTAATTTGTCTTCATCGTCATCAGCTTGTTGCAAGTACCTTTCCACGCGCCCTGATGAATGTTCGGGCCCCTGTGGGTCAAAGTGTTGAGTAATCGGGTAAAATTCATGTGTCTAAATTAGGAGAACCATCGTACATCTGCAAAATCTCTTCTCTCTGACAGGGATATACCTACACTAATAATTTTGAGACCTGCGTAACTTCTGGAGAACGAAAAGTCAGGAGGTATTTGTAACACAAGCTGTCTTAGTAATGACACCATATAGTGTCTGATAAAGATGAATTTGTAATTACCAATAAATATATCATAACACACTATATTGTTTTTATATTAGACACTAGCTGATCGCGCGAACTTCATACCACCTCAAAATCAGTAAATTATGCATATAAACCTTCCTCTTGAATCTATCTATTTCTGAAAATTGGATTCAAATTCGTTGAGTAGTTTAAAAGATCTAAGCTTAACGTAAAGATTGTATAATTTGTCTACCAAATTAGGGTTGTGGGATCTGCGTCCGTTTCAAAGTTCACACTCACAGCGCCATCAATCCCGTGCGGCAGCTGCACCACGATCCCGGACTGGCACACCCACTTGCTCTCCCCGTTGGCGATGAACGTGTCGAACACGGGCTGCGCGGTGTCCGCGAAGTCGCCGTACTGCGCCTCCCACATCGTCAGCAGATACGGGCTCGAGTACGAGTAGCCCACTTCAAAACCTAGAATCCCTGCATCAACACATTACTTCTACACAGGTTTTCAACTTTTAATCGACTTAAATAAAGGAGTTTTTTTTATGTTTGTAATCTCATAATTTTGATGATTGATGTTTTTTGTAATTTGATGTACCTAGCTGGTGCCTTTCTTGTGGTCTTATTTCAATTTGGTCCAGTTCTGAAAGCGTCATCCACGAAAAATGAATTGAAATGGTTTTTTTTTGGCAACAATTGCTCTATTGAAATATCGTTCACAACCCTAATCTGTTCTTTTAATATGAAGTTGCAAAAATTTTTTCTACGTCAAGACAATTGTTGGCAAAAACTTCAAAGCGATGGGAAAAGGTCCCGGTTTTAATGAAACCTTTAAAAATCTAAGAATAGGTAAGTGCATCTAACCAAATTCGGATAATGAACTGTTGTGAAGACTGTACTGCGCTTGATCTGGGTACAAGGTGTCCAAAACCCTGTAAGTAGCTCCGTCTACACCCTGATGGTGGTAAACGTGATGCCTGTTTACAAATTACACATCTGAACAAAATTTCAGGAAAAGATTCTTCAAATATTAATAGGTATATGCCTTTTTAAAACTTTGCTTTTCCTTTAGGTACTTGCCAGATTACTTTGCTTAACCATATTAATAAATAGCTACGGTTTAACAAGAGCAAGGGCCTGTCTTACCTATGAGCCATAGTCCCTCTTTCCACATCTTCGCCAGTGAGTCGAATATGAATCTTATCCCGCAACAGTGATCCGTATGCCAAAGCTTCGCCCATAGCCCAATCTGCGATTCCTTCTTTAACCTGAAAAGGTCTACTTTGTAAATCTAAATACTGATGTCCTCATTAGCACTATCTGCTAGGTTCGACATTATCGTGTATGTAGTAACCCCTTAACTTCAGGCGAACTATTTAATAGTAACCAACCGATATGATTTAATTGAGGAAAGTGATTAAATTATAAATAATATATTAATTCAAAATAACCTAACGCTGGTACCAAAGTTCAAACCATAGAAAATGGAAATAGGTATAGTTAATTACCATCTTCTCCCTGTTCGTCAATATTCTGTTAATGCCCTTGTGCACTTCAAAGGCCCACGGCTCTGGGGGTTTGCAAAAGTGCTTCGAGATAGTGGATATTGTCGCTTCGCAAATCCCTGTATCTTCTATCTGCGATGAGAGTGACTTTTCATAACGTGTAAAGTAAAATTTCTTTAATAATTGGAGATTTTTCTTTCATAAATTGGTGAATTTAATAAGTCATATTAACCAATCACTTAATTGGCTTTAAGCGTCCTTGTAACTATGCTTGACCAGGAGAATTAAACCGGCGTAAATATCGGGTTCACCATCAACCATTTACTGTCCCTCTGCTGAGCACGGATCTCTTCCAAAACATGAAAAGGGTTTTTGGCTATAGTCTCTGGCTTGGCCCTTTTAATGGCAGACCAGATTGGTAACACCTACACCACACGGGTCGTCAATATTTAAGTAATAAGATCACCTTTTTAGGATCCCTGGCTTCAAAGAACCCAGTCCACGGCGTGTCGATCCAGTCCATGATGCTGAGCTTGGTGATCTTCTTAGCGAGCTCGAAGTGCTTGTTCAACGTGTCCATGTATTCCTTCTCCCAGCCCTTGATGTCTGCGTCGGTGACGACGCCTTCTGCTTTTAACTTCGCGCCGTAAATTTGATCGACTGCAATTTAATTTCCATAACAAATTAATTTTCAAATTTCAGGAACTGTTTAATATGTTGATAGTTTATTTCCGTCCGTTTTTTTGTCACCGGCTTTGCCTTCCACCCTTTTTTATGTCCCACTACTGGGCATGGTCTGTCTTCACAACTTGGGAAAGCCTGGAGCATATTCCAACATGCTGCTCCAATGCAGATTGGTGGAGATACGTGTTAGTGGACAATCAGTGTCGGATGTTTACAAACCGCTCAAAGGGCATCTAGCCAGGTTTAGCGACTATTATCTGTCAATAAAAATCCGAACTATGGGCTTAACGTGCCTTCTGAAACACTATCACAGCGCTAACATATTTTTTGAATCATAAAATATCGTTTCATGGATGTAAAAAATGTGGAAATCAATCTAACTCTTGAGGCTTCTTCTTCCTAACTTGTAACAATCATACCAGTCTTCATGCTCTTGATCTTCTTGTACATAAACGGCTGGGTGAACATGGGCTCGTCCTCTTCGCTGTGCCCAAAGCGCCTGTAGCAGACCAGGTCCAGGACCACGTCCTTCTTGAACTTGCAGCGGTACTCGATAGCAATGCGGGCGACGTGCGCCACCGCCTCCGCGTCGTCCGCGTTCACGTGCAGCACTGGTGCGTCCACGCATTTTGCTACGTCTAGGGGCAAAAGCTTGTATGTAGAGGTGTAAAGCCTTGGTCAGCGTCGTTCAAGGAAAGTGGTAAGAACAGTGCATTAACTGTTTACATTAAGCGGGGGTGTAAAGCTAGCAAAACAATTAACTTTCATAAAGCAATGTTACAAAACACGGCTATAATTGCATGTGAGGCGAGACAGATAATCGAGCGTAGCGTACCCATGTAGTAAGCGCGAAAAACACATTTGTTCAATAACTCTAATATAATAAACTAAAATAAGAATACATATTTATTTAAAATCGATAAAATAGTCGTCATGTAATGTAAATTAGAATTATTTATGAAAACTGCAACTTGGTAACATGAAAACTATTGAAAATAAATCAATTCTAGTAATAAAATTAGACGTAACTGCATTCTTGTATTCTATACCTGAACAATACGGCGAGCTCCTAGCGAACCTGGGGTCGGTGGTGTACCCGATCTGGTTGTTGCACACGATGTGTATGGAGCCGTGCGTGGTGAAGGCGGGCAGGTCGCCCAGGTGCATGGTCTCGTACACCACACCCTGGCCGGCGAACGCCGCGTCTCCGTGCATTATTATTGCCATTACCTGGTAAAAATTTACCTATCAACCTAAATTTTAATTAAAAGTCGTATTCTGAAGTTCTGAAGTCATTAGAACTGAAGAAGTAAAAACACCTTTTTACAAACATTATACAGTTCACATGAAAGTGGAACATTAAATAAAAAAAAAGGCAAGTCTTTGGGCGTATTCTGTACAAAACTTACCGTCACTATTTATTGTCGTCATAAATGCATTGTCTATCTTTTCAAATCCTCTAGAAATAGAATTACTGTAGTCACAAACATAAAGTACGTATACCTAAGTTAGAAGTACGATTAAACTACCTTGTCACCATTAGCATCTCCTTTCCAATGCTGTTCAGCCTTGGCCTTGCCGACCACGACGGGCGACACCACCTCCAAGTGCGAGGGGTTGCAGCTCATAGACACCTTGATATACTTGTTCGTCTTGCGGATGAACCGGTGGATGTATGTGCCCAGATGGTATTTTATGTCACCAGAGCCCTGAGTACGAAGTATGGACTGAAACTATTTCTCTACAACACAACGTAAGAAGCTAAGGATTCCTAAGTGATTATTGGCTTAGGAGAGGACCTCAGTCGACCATTTTACCAAGAGATTCGGCTCTTTCTCTCATACGAGGTCAACAGAAAGAGAGTTTCGACCTATTGTAACTGTTAATTAAATTCTGTTACAGTAAATGATTTATGAAATGGCGACAGTTACCGGTTCCTTGGGCTCCATGGGTTTGAACTGTGCGAAAATGTCAGTCAATTGCTTCCGGCAGACGTTTACCAACATGTTCAGACGACCTGATGGCACAATTTATTAATTAAGTAGATTGTTGATGGAGAACTACACAGTGTAAGCTATGTTGGCTTAAATTGCTCGAAAGTCATAAGCCAATTCAATGTCACCAAACTCACCTCGGTGCTGCATAGCCATGACGATAGACTCCACACCAAGCTTCGTGCTGGTATCAACGATTTCCTCCAGCATCACTATCATGGACTCGCCACCTTCCAGACCAAATCTCTTCTCCGCTGGCCACTTGGTTGCGAAGTATTTCTCTAGGCTATGATTTATATGGACAGATTACAGATAAACCATAAAGCATACAGTAAAATGTTTCTATTAAGGTGGTCATTAAAAGTGGATATAATCCTAAAGTATTCAAATCATGTTTATTAAACAAGCTTTTAAATTTTTCTGAATCTTTAATTAGAATTGGCTTTTAAAGAAGAGTTGGTGCTGAAATCTGAACAGTCAAACTCACAAAACAGCTTTCGTCAACCGCCTCATGATGAGACGTTTCTCTTCCACAGTCTTATCGAAAGCCCCCGGCGCCTCCATGCGCTCCCTGATGAACTGCACGCAGTCCAAATCGTACAAATGCATGTATTCCACACCGATAGAGCCGCAGTATACCCTCTCCAGACGGGAGATGATTTCCCTGAAAACCATTACTTCTTTTTTCATAAACTACGAAGATTTGAAAGAAGAGTTATTGCCGCTCGAACTAACAATAACTACGCATAATCGTGGGCCTATCTCTGCGGCATCGAGCTTAGGTATATATTCACTCTTAATAGCCAGATTTTCAAGTAAATATAGTCCTACCTTAACGTTAACGATTCTTCTTTCCCGCCAATGAAAGTTCTGTCAGGTAGTTTGAACACCATGTCCATATGTTTCTCACCTAAAGTAAACAATTATAAGGAACAAAAGATCTAGAAAATATAATTAAAAGTCAAATCTTATTCAGTGAGAGTTAAAGGGAGATGATTCTAAAAAAAAATTCATTTCTTTGACGCCAACTCGTAAGCCGCGGCAGTAAAATAGCACACCAACGACAATCCTAATAAAACTAGTTTGATAGATTATTAACAATCTCCGTACACAGCACAGTCCCAAGTTCCCTCGCAACAATGCGGCACTCTAGGCCCTTTAAGTCAAGGGGTGTGTGTTGCTTTTTTAGCAGCCATCTTGCGCCAATGGTGAGGCTTAGAGGATCAGTCTTGGCTAGGAGATGAGCTCGGGCCTGAAAATATACAATTTAAAAATGAAATTAATATACCTACTTATAAGGCACTCTATGAAGCAGGAATTTGTAAATTGTTCTGAAGTTCTGATAGCTTCAAAAAATTTTGTATGCCAATTAAGAATAACCTATATACCGCAACAGTTATCTACTATCTTCACAGCAAAACTTATCACAGTATTTTTAATCATGGTTGATATTGCAAAGACTTCAGGCTTGTATTACCTGGTAGCTTCTTATAAGATTCTGGACCGCCAAGTGTAACTTAATGTTTTTTCTTGAACTTTTGTCCTCGACTTCCTTCTTTTGTTTAGGTTCTGTAATTAATTAAATTTAGTTATGTTATGTTAAGGGTTCTGTAGCCTTATCACGAATAATAAAGAACTACGTTAAGTAATCGAGTAACGTACACTGTCACTTTATCCATACGATTTTTAGTTCCCGTTACACCAGATACGGAGCGCTGTTCAAAATCCCATACAAAATTTAACTGTTACCACTCGATGACGGACTTGTAAAATGTTCGTGAAAGGGCTACTGGTAGTTTTGCTATGTAGATAAAATACGGCGTCTCATAATCGAGTTACCTCTAGATTTCCAGCTCCACCACCCCTTCTATCTCGGTGCCAAGTTTTTTTTTAAATGTCTTACCAAAATCCATATCTTGCGCCTGATATGTAGGTAGGATAAGTACCGATACACTAGATAAGTACTCACTAACGGTCGTGGGACTGAATTCATCTTCAAACTCTTCTATTTTTAAAACGGGACCATTAATACTCTCGTACAGGCCATCCCATGACTGTGAACACAGAAGTTAGGAAATACCGCAACGTAGGTATACGTTTACTTAGTAGATTCCTTTCATGCCGTCATCTGAAGACTTGATTGTAAACAGACATCAAATTTGTCAAAAAGGGAGAAAATCCTATTAGTTAGGTGGTCCTCTTCATATAAGCATTACTGTAAAACAAGAGATGTAGATGCCTACCTAATTAGGTGCATCGACGGTAGTGAGATGATTATGGCGAAACTTTTAGACCGGATTAAAAGTGCACGCAAGTGAGGGATGAAATGAATATTCAATTGGAAATATCCGCACTAAGATTAGATAGTTTCACATGCAGAGTCACTTGGTATAAAATTCTTAGGTATAAGACAATGTAACCTATAGATTTACTTACCGAATCGACTTGGCCCTTGGTCTTTGCCCAATCCAAGTATTGAGCTTCCAAGAAATTGGCGTTCGTACCGCTAAGAAAAGATTCCGCTTTTGAAGATGATGTCCTTGTTATCAATTCGTATTGCTTTAACAAATATAACTTATAAGGTCTTATTTTAATACGAAATAAGGAGTTGGTAGCGAGTAGTGGATCAGTGACTATCTGTAATATAAAGGTGCGCAAGGTATAATAAAAGTGAAATTTACCAACGCAGTCCGAACCAAGTGAGCTGCCCTCAAAAACTGAAAGGCTTTAAACAAAGCCATGTCATTCCTATTAAAATTTCACCTAATCTAGTACACAATATATCACAAATTATAATATCTAATGGTATGTATTAAAAAATAAATATAAAAAATATTGGTAGTGAAGATAATAGGTAAAAAAGTTACAAAAAGATTATTGTGTATGCTATGTCAAGATTTGACATTCTAGAAGTCTTGTCACTTTTGAGTCTGTATTGCATCGTATCTCAAGCACTTCATAGAAAGTCGCCAGGATGTTTGTGTAAGGTTTATCATTTCGTTGGTCAACAAGGAAACCATACCAGATTATGACGACACAAATCTCAGATATGAAACAAATAAGGTAGAAGAAAGTAACACTTCAAACTCCACATTAGAATTTACGTAGTGGTTGGTATGGATCATGGTCCACATAGACTGGCCATCGGTTACCCGAACACCCGGACCGGGAACAGAAATCTTAATTCGTAATTTAAAGTTTTGCCCCACTGGGAATCGATCCCAGTACCCTAAGGATGGCGGCCCGGCAGAACAGGCATCAAGCACTGGTAACAAAATAATACTCAGAAATATTCGCAAAAGTGTTTATTGCTATCAAACTCCAACAAATACATATCACAATATACTGTTCATTTAACAAAAATCAACAAGGTTTGGAATGTCACTACAACATTAAAAAAACAACACGGTATTATTGTATCAATCAATACTAAAATACAAAACTGATTAATCACGCTTGGTCAATTGTACTATATCATCATTGGTTTAAAACATACTACAGACTTTATTTACAAAATCATTACTATTAAAATATATTGACGCACTTTAAAAATAAAATTTATCTTAATATATATAAATTACGTGTCACAGTGTTTGTCCGCGATGGACTCCTAAACTACTTAACCGATTTTAACCAAATTTGCACACGGTGTGCAGGTTGATCCAACTTGAAAGATAGGATAGCTTATATTTCAATTTATAGTCGCAATATTATTTTATTGCAAATCATATCCAATAGTCACGACTATTTAGTAACTGTTCAATAGATGGCGCTGTGTTACAAGTACAGACATCCATCGAATCATGAATAAGTTAACACAAATTTTACTGGTTCTTAGGCGGTACGAAGTTCGCCAGGTCAACTAGTTTGATATATAAACCAATAATTTTAACAGAAAAGCAAACTATTAATAGTTACAATGAAGCAAACGAGCATGCAGGCTATATGATGTTAAATAGTAACCACAACCTATGGATATCCACGGACAACCAATTTGGCAAATATAAAATTTTTCTTGAATGATGCTAAAGAATAATGTTAGTTGTAAAGTCCCACTGAATCAATATTCAACTATACTCAAATTCAATATGTTAAGGCCAAGACGATAAGTGTACCTACTGTTAATTTTGTTTTTATTCTGTTCACATATGTATTTTACACAGGAATTGAAAAAAATAATGGACAACGCGAAGAATGGAGTAATATATTTCAGCATGGGGTCGATTTTAAAAAGCAAGGACTTTCCGCAATCAATGAAAATGGATCTGTTGAATATGTTCGGGAGTTTGAAGCAAACAGTGTTGTGGAAATTCGAGGAAGACTTTCTCAATCTTCCTAAAAATGTACACGTACTAAAATGGGCTTCTCAACAAAGTATTCTAGGTAAGAGTTTATTAACCGAAAGATAGATGGCTAAGCAATTCAACATAATATATGTGATACAGTCGGCACTTTTCTTAAGTTTTATTTGAGGTTCGTTTCAGCAATTAAGAAGATTATGTGCCAATCAAATATGAACGAGTCTTACTTGAAGTCGTGGTTAGCATGAGTTTAGATTCTCTTCATCATTCGAATTAATTTGATAACTCCCTTTGTTTCAGCTCATCCAAACTGCATCCTCTTTATATCTCACGGCGGTCTTCTGTCATTAACTGAAAGCACACATTACGCAGTGCCTGTTATAGGAGTGCCTGGGTTTGCGGATCAACACGTCAATATTATGAGGGCTGAGAAAAAAGGCTTTGCCAAGCAAGTTAAATTATCATACGATTTAGCTAAAGACTTAAAATTAGCTATTGAGGAAGTAACAGCCAATCCACGGTAAGTGTATTTGATTGTGTCGTTCCTTGATGTACCTTGGTTTAGCATAAGCCAGTCCTCTTACCTATAACCAGACTTATAACCAGTCTTATAAAGTGCTCGGAAGACTATGAAAGTAAGTGACCTGGGTCACGATTAATCTGGCTTAGAAGTATGAGGCGCAGAGAGAGCATCGGCTTACCAGAGTTTCCAGCTGTTATACTTGCGTACTTTGTCGCGTTTGTGAGTGTTTCTAGGCTATCCATGCCATGTCGGGTATTAAACCTTTAATAGGAAAGTGGTCCTATTTGATATTGTAAACGGATCCGTTGCTACGTCATTATCTTTCGCTTACCACTTTTTCACTTTTTCTTTTATTTATTTGTCTGTGACCTTGCATTTTAGTTGCAGTTTACACAATAATTATTAACTTTTTTAACCGATTTCAAAAAAGGAGATTCTCAAGTCGACTGTATATTTTATATGCTTGTTACCTCATAAAGTTCGACTGGGTGAACGGATTATGGTCATTCTTTTTTTATTTGGAAGGTAGCGCTTCCCGTATGGTTCCATTTCAATTTGGTCCAATTCCAACAATGACATGCCTGGAAAAAACCATATAAGTCTTAAATTTGCAAATTTGCGTTGAGTATGTGCGCGACAATTATGAAACTATGTTTATAGTTTTTATTGTTTATAGATAATTATGTTTTCGTAACGCGAGTTGTAATTATTTTATATATTTTCAGATATAAAGAAAAAGTCAAAGAACTATCGTTTGTGTATCATAGCCGACCGACAGACCCTAGACGGGAACTGGTACATTGGGTGGAACATTGCTCAGATCACCAGCTTTACAAATACCATTTTACCAAAAGTATTATATAGATTTAGCGATTCTAGTACTCTTTCTACTCATCGTTTTGAGGAGGATATTTAGATGGATATTAAACAAGTTCAAAGCGGCCCATTTAGACAAGGAGAATTTAAAGAAAATGAGTGAGAAGAAAATGAAATGATATTCTTTAATGTTATGCCATTTTAGTATAGAAGGGTGGTATATGTGTAGTGGGTAGATGTGTAGTGGGTATGAGTGTCAGAGTTGGTAATCATATATAAAACTACGAGTAACTAGGCTAAAATAACTACACGCGGCAAAAATAAGATTACACTGAAAACCAATAGGCACCTACCTATGTGACTCACGTATCCCATATGGCTTCTGCAAGTGACTCGTTTCGCTTTGCAAGAAAATGTATGTGGTGACCATCGAAAAATGATTATATTTGCTCTTTATATGCCAATATGAATTGACGTCATTTACGCATGGTTTGTTCGAGTAAGGAAGCATTTTAAAATAAAACAAATTACAAAATAAATTTCATGTTTTTTTATTTCTCTATTTCCTCATCCCTTTCAATCTTTCTTTTACTTATTTACTCCTATTCGAAATTAACATTAACATACCTTTTTACAAAAGTTTACCAATATGAACAACAGTAATCCGTGACGAATTGCTTATAGGCAATTGATAGTTGGCACGAAACACAATATTAATGTGTCACGCTCACGATAATTTTTCTTTTAAATATGTCCTTACGCTTATCCTGACATGATTATATAAAACAACAGTAACAAATAATAAAAACAGAATTAATGCTACAAGATCTATATAATATTTCTGGTACCACGGCACCTGTAATGCAAGAGATCGGAGGTGTAAAGCCCCCTGGGTTTTCACGACGTGTTCAACCCAATGCACCAATTCTCTCTCTGGTGGCACCGGTCGATGATGGTGGATGAATGAATACTCTTTGATGCGCTCGTAATAACTGCAATAGAAATTACCAACAGCATTAAAATTCTTTCTCCGCTGTTTGTGCAATCGTATTCTGGATTGACAATTCGTCATTCGGCAGATTCGCTACTAGATGTCGAGTAGCGAATCTGCGTTTAGTAGAGCATTGTTATAAAGTAGGTACCTGCTGTAATGATCATAATCAATATTATATTATTATAGAAAAACTTTGCTCATGAACAAATGGAGTCAGGTAAATGACGGTAAATATTTTAGTAGCTAATGAAAGCCCAATCTTCTTCATCTTGTTAAATATTTACCTTTAGTAAGATCAATGTAAATGGAAATTGACAGATAAAGAAAGTCCACCAACCATGAAATGAAGAATGAATTGTAATAAACAGGACCACCTTCCAGATAGATGGTATATTTTCATAAAGATGGTTCAGGGAAATACGAAAACCCATTAAAAGCTATAAAGATGGTTCAGGGAAATACGAAAACCCATTAAAAGCTTATTTGTTTACCTTGAATTAGAGAGTACTTCTTTAATGGCAGCATGTAATTTCTTAGCGCCATTATGGTACAAATCTACCCTTTTCC
This sequence comes from Noctuana stator, assembly GCA_018231225.1. Taxonomy (NCBI): domain Eukaryota; kingdom Metazoa; phylum Arthropoda; class Insecta; order Lepidoptera; family Hesperiidae; genus Noctuana; species Noctuana stator. The sequence continues at coordinate 14,733 of DWQK01001028.1, forward strand.
CAAATCCCTTGGCTTCTGCTCTATTAATATTTAAAAACTGATCTCCGTAAAGAGGTATACCAATCATAGGCACCGCAAAGTGTAGAGCCTCAAGTTTAGATAGAAGACCTCCGTGAGTTATAAATAGAATGCAGTTTGGATGTGCTGAAAAAATTATAACTTACTTTATAAATTTTTTAACTAGTCTAACCTAACCTAACCTAACGGGTCTAATTGCGAAGAGAAAACTATCGGAGGACGTACTCAAACATAAAGAAAAAAATACCACAATCTGATTATGTTCTTTCCCTCTTAGATTAATTTTATTTTGTTTTTAATTTATGAGTAAGTACCACAATATAGCGCTAAATAGAGATACTAAGAACGTCAAGTCCCTTTAATTCAAATGTTCCAGCGTTATTAGGGAATAACTAACCCAATATACTTGTTTGTGGAACCCAAGGTAGGATGTGTACGTTCTTTGGAAGATCTGGCAAATTTTCCTCAAATTTCCATATCACAGTTTGATTGAGAGAACCGAAGATGTTCAAGATATCCTTTTTAAGGTGATCAGGTATTCGACTACTCTTTAGTATTGATCCCATGCTGAAGTATATGACGCCATTTTTAGCGTCGTCCATTATTTTCTGAAGGTTCTGGAAGAATAGTTTGTTATGTTGCTTTAATTGAAAATAATAATGTTTGATATTTATATATTATCTTGAAATTGGGAAATAAACAAACAATTTTTCTGTTTTGCAGCTTTATTTCGAGGAGACGACCAACTCCTTCTCTGACATCGATTCTTGATTTTGGTAGCTTAAGGAGGTAGCAAAGACAGAATACTATTATGTTAGGTAATTTAACGATCCTCAAAATTTTATTCTCAACTGTTTTTTTAAATCTCAATCAGATCTATCTATCAATTTTTCAATACAAAATTTGCAACAATCAAAATCAAGTTCTTCAAAATGTTTGATAGGAGTTACTTATCATTTTGCTAAAAAAATTAAAATAACTTCTTACATCTGGCAAAGACTTAATCTTCTTTGGAATGTGGTATCCCCCAATTGATTTGTAGCTTTGAGGCAATTTGATTGCGTCTCCTGAAGCAATGTACGAGTTTCCAAACATCAATGAGCCGTTATATCTTACTTCGTCAAAGGACGGAAGTTTTCGTCCTCTCTTTGTGACAAATTTTTCGTACATAGCAGTATACACTTCTTGCTCTTTAGTTTGCATTTTCCTGTAAATCAATACCTATTTAGTCTTAACTGGCATTGGCTCAATTTAAATGTCCTACATGAATAATGAAGTTTATATGCAACTTATCCTTTTTTCCTCCGTACTATGATATTTAGTTACCATTTGTGAAGTTGTACACTGAGTATCAACCACAGCTGATGGACTCGTTCCCAAAACGTGAATTCATAGTGCCGAGATAAATGATGTAGCGTGTAAGCAGGGTTGAGATGCTCGTCGATTAGCGACAATACCATGGAATGTGAATCCATTGACGACGACCAGATGAGTGGACAGTTGAATACTGTTGCTAAGCTGAAAGCAGATAATTATCAGATAACTGGCGTTACGAAAACAAATTTGTAAATTTAAGACTTATATGGCTTTATCATGGATACCACAGTCATAACTGGCACCAAATTAAAATGAGACCAAACGGGAAGCACCAGCTTTCAAATAAAAAAAGAATCATCAAACCGTTTGCCCATTCGAAAGAGGTAGCAAACATGAAAGATATAGTCAAATTGAGAACCTTTTTTTGAAGTTAGTTGAAAGGACGATATTGATTGATTAATTTTACTGTAATAGATATAATCCATAACATACCCTGAAAACAATTCGGTGTACAGCCATTCAACGATTACTGCATCAAATTCTTCTTGTGTGTCATCAAGCAGTTTCTGGACTTCCGGGATGTGTAGGGTGCCGTTGGCAAAAACCACTCCGATATCTAAAATATGGTTGGCATGCTGGAGATCCAGCTCCAGATTCATGAGAGTTCTTGTGTCGAATATTGAATCTGTAAACGTAATAGACGTTTTAACACGCGTAGAGAAAAAACTTTTAACCCAGATAGAGAGAATTTATATTCTTTAAATAATAAATTCAAAAGATTTTGCACACATTTTAAGAAACATTTGTTTTATTGAACTATATTAACTTAATTAAATGACGGAGCTGTTAATTCGAAGAAAAATAAAACAAAGTTGTATAAACAAAACCCATTACGAAAGAAAAGAATCATTAGAACAGGATACCGTGACACTTATTAACGAGTTAGGCGATAATTAAGTTATCAGTTTGCCTAATAAAGCGATCGGTCGCGCCGTAAGCGGAAGTAAAAAATCTGCCGCACTACCAGCGAGTAAATGGATAAACAAATAACGCTTCACACTCACAGCCCCACACTAGGATTCCCTGTGTCGTGGGCGCCATGGACACACACAAATACACCAACAC
>DWQK01001029.1:0-17186 GCA_018231225.1 Noctuana stator
ATATTTAACCGTGCAGAAGTAAACTGAGGGCTATTGACTTAACAAGCCCTGGACTACAATTTGATTTGGTACTTTATCAATTATCTAAAAAAAGAGTAATTTTTCTTAACTTGCTTTTATTTAATCATTATCATCCTCTTATTTTGCTCATTAATAATATAATATCACATAGTATACTCGTAATATTAAAATAAAATAATTATTGTAACTATTCGAGGTATCCTTTGCGTTTCTGGATAAGTGCCATTCGGTCGGTTCCTGTGCTGTTATTACTAGCTTCTAACCACAATATTGGGAAATTCCCGGAGAGCTTAATAATACTCCGTGCCTCACATACTAGTGCTACCCAGCGGATTCTATCGGTTGTCTCGGTTACATCGGCTATTCTTGGCTGCGGTTATTGCGCATCGATACAATTTAGTGCATATTATGCTTTAGCTCCCGTGTATGCACTCCTAATGCATTTGCATTACTTTGCGGCGCCTAAAATGTAAGTTTCAATGACAAGGATTTTTTTATCTTTAGTGAGCAATAAAGCCACAAAAATTCTTACCACTTTCTTGGCAAAACAACAGTATTTTCGCTAGTTAGTTATTTATTTTTACGTTATTAGCCCGCAGTGTTATAACATCTGTTGCTTGTACTTGGACCAAGTTCTGATTGACGAGTTCAGTGTAGTTGTTTTTCACCTTAAAGCTGAATGGTAAAAGTTTTTTTGGCATGATAGCTATTGATTGATTGATGAGAAGAAGAAAATATTGTTTGTTTGTTAAGTTATACACATGGATATTTTGGTGGATGCAATCACACTTAAAAAATAAATTCTTTACGGTGTACTAGAGGTACCCTGCTGCTCCGCACCATTGTGTTACTGTATTTTAAATCTTGACTTACGTAAGTAAGTCTGTTACTGGTAAGTAAGTAGATTCCTACTTGCTCAGTGGTATGTTTCCTGTCCCTTGTTATGCAGAACAGTAATAGAAAGTGTATAATAAAAAATGAAATAAAAAGGGAAAATTCTTAATAGAATATACAAATTAAATGCGGTGGAAAATTACTGTCGATCCTTTTCTTCCAACTTCATTTAAATATCGGTGATTTTGATAACACGCCCTTACCCCAGCCCTTCAACCCTTGCGACTACACTTAATTATGGAGTTGGTATAATTTGACGGTAACAGCGGACTGTTATTTATATTTCGTGAGTAGTAAAAACTTCTCAAATGCAATAATTAAATTACTTCCATGAGAAACTACAGATCTCGTTGTATTTGTAAATTTTTAATTGAGTAATAGAGTTGTCGGGATTAAATGATATTTGTTTTAAGGTGATTGATTGTTTAATAATACAATTTTAACATCTGTAATTTACATGTATGCTGACATGTATCATCACTGTATCTATTAGCACATTCAGGTACACAAAATTAATGTACTCACTCACGATTCACACACTCACTTTAATTTTCACAAGAGAAAGTCTTAATATTTAATATGCGCATAAGTTTTGAAATTTAGAAAGTCTTTTTGGAATTGAACCCAGAATTTGAGAGACTCAAGTCGTGCCACAAGGCTATCAGTGCTAAGCTGGTGCGATGCCAACTCCTCGGATTATTGGATTCTTTACTATGGATAGAGTTACACTGAATCTTTTTACGGCTAACCGCTCTGCCAAGATCGCATTAGAATATTGTCTGCTTTGTGACAAACTACGAGTGTGTACCTTACTCGTATTTTATTCTACGCTCGTTCAAAATTTGCGGAGCACTTGTTTGCAAATATTTAAGAGGCCGTCCTTTTGTGTGGTGTGTAATGTGTAATGTGTGAATCCTTTGAATAGTCTACTATTTATGGAGTATCTATACATAGTCGGACTAGGATAAATTGTTTTAAACTAAAGCACAAAAGAAGAAAGAAGAAAAGCCAAGAACATTTAAAAAGATTAATAACTATTTCTAATTCTCATACTATGGAACGACCAAATAGATTAAATTCTCTGCAGCGAAAACGCTTCAGCAATTGAACTGTAGCCAAGCTGCAAGTTACAGTCCGCCTGCAACTGCAATTTGCGGCGTCTTCTAATTCTTCTTTATGTATAGGTAGCTTTGTAGTCGATAGCCATTCTATTGCAAGAACGAGGTGTAAGGTTTTAAGCACACCAGTAATTGGCTGGTAGTCGAAATTCGACTAACATTGATTAAAACTGCATTAATGCCATGAAATAGATACAAATACAAAAATCTTTAAAAAATGATTATGTCTTTAAGATTTTGTTTCAATTACGTAGCAGCAAAACCCAATTAACACTAAGGTTCATTAGTTCAAACAACAGACCAGTTTCTTGTTGTTGTTTCAATATAAACGGTCCGCTTTCGCGTGTCTGCTGCGTCTCCTCGCGAAAGACGACAGGAACAATTGGAATTGTCTGCGACGCCTCTTTGCGCCTTTGACATGCCCTGACAGCGCCACAATTACCGGCTGCGGGGCCTGAGATAAAGCCCACTTTAGTGTCTCAAAAGCTGCCTTCCGCCGACAATCTATCACGACATTAAGGTCACGTCACCGGCCGCCCCGCACTTACGATCTGAATAGCAAATTTCTTAGACCTACGAGACGTAAGCGTACCCGAGTGGGTCACCACGATCTGTAATTGTGTAATTCTTAGTTTCCGAGAGGAAATCCATCTATCCTAAACACTATAGAGCTAAATTCGATACAAATACGACACCAGAAGGTTATAGTAGTCATCTATCTGCAATTTTTAATAGGACTGCAGGACTGCATGAGGTCTATTAATGGGTTGACTGCTTAACAACAGGGGACTACACTTTTCTTACTTCGCAAGTCCATCGGTGGCCAGGCAATCACTTCTTAATATCAATTATGTACAAAATTCAAATATTTAACGGATTCTAAAAAATTCTCTCCATTTGACTTTCAAATTTTGTAATCGTGCCTTTAGCAAACAGTTTATAAGCCCCAGTAGAATCTGATAAAAGCGGCATTCATTGCTTAATGAAGGGTGTTTTATTTATGGGCCTTTGTGAGGCCTCTTTCAAATTCAATCGTGAAGTTTGGGAAAGGGTTCAGCTTGCCAATATTAGTGTTTGCTTGGATGCTCATTTGATTGCGTGTTATCTGTTTGGGTATGTTTATCGTGGCTGCGAACCGTATAATTTGATGTAAAATAACACAGGGACCCAAATCAGGATGCATGGATATTAAGTCAATATGAAAGGGTCGAGAACAGGAAACAGTAAGAGTTGGCGCTACCGGTTTGGTTATTAATATGAGGATACTGATAACAAGGAAATTAAAATTTATATTGATCTAAATTTAATTAAATAATGAAATTAAATTAATAAAGAGTGTCTTTAGAACCTCAATAGTAACTGTTTGGCACCATAGAATTTGGTCAATTTCCTCGAAACACTGTTTTAAGAAGATTATATATATATTTTTCTAAATCTTGTTTTCTCATTCTTTTACTTTTTAGTAGCTTTTAAAGCTTTCTTCCGTCATTTATAACTATACCAGAACAACCTCACCGCCGCTAAAACTCTGTCCTACAAAGGAGGCACATATAAAACAAAGTACCCATTTTTTTTACATATTAAAAGCAATGGCTTTCGATTGCAAAATAATTAAAAATAATATAATATAATTATACATCATTAACCATTAAAAAAACTGGATTGTATGTCATGATCACGTGATAATATGTACTCCATTCGCTGCGCTTAAATGTAGACCGAAGTACGAGTAAGTAAGCCACTGAATACAAATTTCTACACCAAAAATTAGTTTTATGACCAAAAGAAGCAGCAAATCTCTGAATACCTACAGCCAAAACAACTCTTGGAGCTAAGATCGAAAACCGATAAAAATGCCCGATATCTGTTAGCATGATCGGCCGATAATTAAACTGTCGCTCGGAGGAGCCATCAGAGATTGCAATCGACGGAGATCCCGAGGCGGGTCTGAGGAATTCTAATTACGCGACTTGCGATGTGATATCAACTCGCGTAGGCCGGAGCTTACTTCGGTATTTGTCCCATTTCCAGAGCCACTCCTGGAATTCGACGAACTAACGATCCGATCGCGTTGCGTCACTCTGACCTCGTGGGCTACATGCGCACCCACCATTAGAATTGAATCCACCTGTCATGATCGTGACGCGCAGTTTGTGATATCAGCTCAAAATTGAACAGTTTTTGTATACCTGTAACAACAAGGGTTCGCAACATCATTTTGTCTCACGTTCTATGCATATGCATGAGGTTGAAGGTTTGATTAATGAGTAGTAGACGTTATAAAATATTTTATTCGCAACATAGGTATACATATTATATATGGTCATTTGACAGTATAATACCTAAGTCCAATTCTAAGCTTGATGACTAAATATAAAGAAATCCTTTACATAACAAACGTAATGGTGTTATTGTGTGGTCTCCACATCAATCGCAATGCGGACAAAGAAGTACATTAGGGGCTTCCAAACATTTTGAGCTTGTTCTAACAAAGGTTGTGAAAAGAAAGTTTCCTACTTCGTTCTTAATGATTATGTTTCTTAAGGTTGAATTTAATTTTAATAGATAATTATACTAACTATTCTCTGAGCTAAACATAAACTATTACAGGTACATAATGTTAAATGTTCTAATAAATTAAAAAGCATAAAATTACTACAAACAAATCCACCATAGCGTGCCTTGAAAGACCATTTTTATGATTTTCAAATGGAATCTAAAACAATGTTTTATTTGCAAAGATGTTTTCATTGACATGGTATTAAACCTTATCTAAATAAATATCTTAGAAAAAAAACCTTAATTAAGACCAAAAGTATATTTTACTAATGTAAATGACACTTATGAATATCTAAGAAAATATAACAGAATTAAAATAACTCGCGTAACTAAAAGAGCCCTATGGTTCTTTCTTGCTCTTCTTTGAGGAAATAATTCTTTCGTTGGTCACCCATTTCTCATTTCTCTCTAGACCCGATTATTAGTATCATACAGTTAGTTAAAACATTATGAGGATCTTTTGGAGGGTCGCCAAGCTGTGGTACCTACAGCGTTTACTGATTAACGGCAGTCGCCGGATAACTATCGGCGGGTTTGCGCCACGGGGGACGCTGAAACCAAATTACTCGTTTCGTATCAGTATATATCGAGTACATAGATGTTATTCTGCATCATATGTAAGAAAGGAAGCAATGTTCCTCACGCTTCAACCTAATATAATATTATTTATTTCAGACCAACAAGTATCTGTTTCTTTCACCATACATAGCTTCCAATCCGATCACAATTATGAAGCAAGTCTTATCTGATGTCGTTAAAGGAAAAATATCACTACAATATAATAATATATAGCTTACAATTTCAGAAAAGTATAATATAGGCAACTGTATAATATAATATTATGTAGGTATAATATTCTTTTACCAAATTTCATACCTACTGTTTGTATTTACAAGCATACGTCTGTATTATGTTGCTAAAACGGAACAACCCACGTTAAATATCCCTAAAACTTTGTTTGCGTACATTTTGAAGGCTTTTCCCCGCCAGGCTCACGCCAAACTTCCCAAGTTGTGTTTGCATACAGAGCCCTTGTTACAAATGATTCTTTGCCATTTCGGGTCAGATCGATACAAAAAACATTACTCAGTAGGTATATTGAATACTCTAAACCCTTTCCAAATAGATTCTCCAAACATAAATGAGTTCCAAACATGTTATAGGCTACGGTCAGCCGTTATAGTAGTTCTCGACACCAACTGCTAAAATTGTAGAAATGGCCCAACTACTATAGTTGTAATATGGCGTTGGGGTTTAGAAATTTTTATATATGTGACACTAAAAAAATCGAAAACGGATCACCCGAAGAATTACTATCGCGTGGATAGTTTTATAAGGACCATTTAAATATTTTTAAAGAGTCCCACACTGTAGCCAAAAATAGTACGAATTATTTGAATACAAACTTTCTTCAGAGCCGGAATATTTATATTTTTATAACAGAAATATTTTATGCAATCGAGTAATGATGACTTTCAAATGACGAAAAAATGGCGCTCGAAGCGAACGTGTCAATACATCGCAAGTTGAATGAAATATGCGATGTCACCGCTACAGCTGGGGTCGCTATAAACAATGGAGGGCCATTACTCTCGCGAAACCGATTTCTGACTATAAATCTTCAGATTCAATCGCAACAATCATTTTTTCGAGCGGCGGGCGGCGGGACCTTCAACCGAATGATTTTCCTGGAAACTGTTTTGTTTTGGACGATCTGAAAAATTTAGGGTAAGAACGAGGGGTCCGTTTTATGTTTTAGACGTATTGTATTGGATATAGTAATATCGGAAAGTGGAGACAAAATGCCTGATGCAAAACAAGCCTGTCCGAAGTGTCCAACCCAACAGATGTTGGGTAGCGTAATGATGCTGGCTATGGAAATCTACTTAAGTAATTTAATTCACCTTGGAAGATTACGGAGGCAAGAATTTTTGTAACGTCTATCACGTTTATATTTTCTTCAAGACTTCACGCATCCACGAGTAACGTGCTTTTACCCTGAAGTGTAATTAAACTCATCCACGCATGACGAGATGACTTAAATGACAACTCATCATAAAATATTATATATTACACATATATAATACAGCTTACCTTTCAACCTTTAATTGAAAGAAAGAACACTGAAGTCACTAGTCAATAAAGGGGCCAATGACTATAAAAATTGCTATCAAGAAAATTAATATCAATATGTCGATGGAATGTCGCTGGAACGTTTGGTATAAAACGTTTACGGCGTACATCTGTAATGGTTATAATGGCGAGCCGGCAAGGGCCCCGGTATCGATCCCGTGCGACCTCTCCTCTTCTGCAATATCAATTTAAGGGTTTATCCGCACACTCCGCGGACCGTTTTATCACCCAATAAACCGTCGAGAAGCTAAAACATATTCATAAATATGTGTATCATCATTTATTGTTTATGAATTTTTGTATTGGATATTATGATAATGAGTGCTGAGAATATAGAAATAATAACACAAGTAGAAAGAGAAGAATAAAAAAAATAGATACTATGTAATACTAAATTTTCACTCATCGAATTATTTTTAACTTGTACACCGCCACACTCACCTTGTTGCAAGTCTTGTGTTTGTGTTGGGGATGTGCGAAGTTTATTTGAGCCAACTATCTCAGTCCTCACGGAAAGCAATTTACGTAATACCTCAGACAAAACTTCTCTTTTATTTGTTAAACGTGTATAATATGGTGTTCCGCGGTTTCATACATTAAAATCTGTATTGGTAATAATGTTGGCCTATGAGGACGGCAGTGGTACCTCTCCGGGCGAACTAAAGATACTGTACGCGTTCTATCACAAACAAAATATAGATGATGCTGCAGTCGAGACAGAAATGCATAACGTATTCTTAAATTCCGGATTCTGAATTTATTTTTCGACTTCTTCATATCAATTCCATGCGCTATAATAGAATATCTGCGATTTTCTCGAGTATTTAGAATAGCTCTTGAGCACACCGAAGAGCTCTTCATATTTCCGGCGCAGATAATAATATCGCTGTATAGGAATTACGGTTTAAAAATTTTGAAGAATGTACAAATACCCAACTGTATAGGCTCTTATTGAAAAAAAAAGGAATGTGTATAGGCTAAGGAAATATATTTTATAAAATTACTTTTTGATTATTGAATCAGAGGTGATGTTTATAAAATTAAAAATAGTTGTGTTTTGTTTTTATATGAACACCGCAAATTCTTGGCATAATTCATTAATAGGAAACAAATTATTTTTACCCTTAAGTAAAGCAGAAACCAACATAAGATTGATGACACAGAGACAAAAACTAGATTTAGCGAGCTGAAGACGGGTGAATATAACGAACCTTGATCTAGCACAACGATAAAAAGCGAGCAAAACGTAAATGGTTTGTCATTTGTGAGTCATTTTCTTCCTTTTTGAAGCGCTTTATCTTACTGTCGACTTGTGAATTTTGTTATATGATAAAATTAAAGCACTTATTTCTATTTGAATAAGGCGATGAGTTCTGCCGCCGGTTCCCGCAGTGTGCCACTTCTACTGTTTAAGTTCGATCTCGAACTGACTGCTACGCTATTCACTTTGAGGAAAGCAATATAGGAAATGAGATTCCTTTGTATTTGAATTTTCTCAATTTAATATTACGTGTATAGAGCCGTTTTTCAATAGATTTCAATACAAGAATTGTTCTTTTCATAACGAAATAGCATAGCATTTTAACCTCTGTTTATTAAACAGGTAAAGTATGAATATAACAAGGTTTTATTTCGAATACCTCACCAAAATTTACATCAGACTACGCTACTTCCTACAATATTTTATACTACAATGTCGTTTAAGAGCGTTAGTCAATTTATTCATAATTATGTTCAAGTAAACTTCATTTAAACGAGCCCCGGGCGCCGCGGCCGCGGCCGACCGCGGGAAATTGTACTCTTCCATTTTACAATTTTAAGTTTTCAATTTTTATCGTATGCTGAAATCTTATCACTATATTTTTAGGTGCTGATTTTATTTCAAGTGCTCTACTCTTTTAGCTGAAAAAACCTCCGCCGTTCGTCGGCTGTCCTATAGCCTTCTGCGCTAAAATTTTGCAACTTTGAAATATCATAATTATCAACTGTTCATAACATGTTTTGTTTCTCGAGTATATATTACAATTCTTTTTCTCACTCACTTGGCAGACGAACATATACTGAAACAATATAAATATCTTTGAAAGAAAAACTTTTGCTGACACTAAAACATGTTAGTTATTGAAAGTTATTAGAAACGATGTGAGTAATGAACTCAAATAAAGAACGACGCGAAAGCGCGTTGGTTATCACAATATTGGAATTTGTAATAAACCATTTATTCCAATATACAATAAAAGTTGCTGATCTCTGTTAGATTGACCCAAATAAACGAAAAAATAAATAAGCGTGTTGTGTTACGAATAAAACTAAAATGGTAAGTGACGTCATATCTTTCAGTAGTAGAGGTCCAGTTTTGGTTCTCCGGCCTGGTGGGTATTCCAGAAACATACGAGTATATTCACACAGCAAAATGTTATTGCCGTGAAATACACACTTTACATAGCTATTCGCAATTCGCTGGAGAGCCGCGCTGCTGTGCGTTTCATTACGCCTGCGAACTCTTGAACTCCTTCCCGCAGAACGAGTTTTATTTAATTGCAACTACCTATTCGGCCGTGCAAATTGATTTTCATTCAGGTTTTTATCTGCGTAATTGTGTGAATCAAAATTTTTCTTGTACCTACGCACAGTATCTTGCAATGTCGAGGTACCAATATTTAATAGCAAACGATTATGCTGGTTATTATCATCCGTGTGAAGAAGTATTAATATAGAGTGTTATTGCAGTACTTTGCTATTCATAACGCTATAGTTAAATTAAAATGATAATATCATAAGAAAATTAAAACAAAAAATAATGAAGATCTAACTTCTTTCTCGAAAAGTTCTTGTTAAATTTTTTGTCTCTAGTTTCATCTGCATACTACGATGTAGAAGAATAGAGTGTTGTATAAGTAAAAACAACCAATCTCTAATTTATGTCCGTTTTATCTTTTCCCAATCCATTATTATGGGAAATGTACACAAATAATTCTTATTATAACAAATGAGCCATGAGTGGTTATCTAAGCCGCCGCCGTATGCCAAATAGTTCAAGTACAGAGAAGCGCGCACGACCCACTTGTCCGCTAGAATATGGGCCGTCGCCCCCACCATCCCTGGAGACGTACTCTAAATTGTACTTTGTCATTTTAGTTTCAATATATCGGGGACAATTTGGCATTTGTGTTCAACACATATAGCATAATTAGCTAATTCCTTCAGTTTCCTTTGTGCAGGTAATAAATTAAAAATAATTTTTGGATTTTACGTCACGGTTATGAATTGTCGAAGTATCCTCTTTTTACATATTATTATCATATTTTATAGATACATATATCCTATCTACTCGTATGTAGAAACGTTGTCAATGCCTAGAACATTTAAACAACAAGCTCCTCCAAAGTTCAAATTTGTTGAGATACCAACTAAGGGTTGTGAACTTGTCTTAAATGTTTGAATGATTGTTTGATATTTGACTTATTATCATGTCATCGAAGAAATTATGAAGGGCACTTCGACATAGTTTTTTTCACAGAATTTTCCTTTACCAAAAAAAAAAAGATTATTAATTTATAATACTATCTAGCAAGATTATTAATTTTCTATTTACTAAGATTATTAATTTATAAAAAAAATTGAGGTAGGTCCTGCTGAAGTTCAAACCAGAGTCCTCTGAAATGGGAGGCCGAAATCCAACCACTACTCCCGCTTAATTACTTTAATAAAAAATTGACAAGTTTTTGTATTACCTCATATAAAAATATGAGCTTGAAAATCTTAAATCGAGTAAGTGGTTAATGGGTGAAATAACACAGTTGTTGTGGCGCAAACACAATACTCCGGCCGGGACTCGGGTCATTCCACGGCCGTTGAAAACGCGATACAATAAATTGCCCCTTCCCGCCAGGGATGTGACCTAATAATTCTTCCACCCCTCGTCCTGATACAATTTTTGTTTGATCCCCAATTTGAATGTAAATAGAGGCCGTCAGGCGTAATCTTCAATAGAACCAGAGAATCAAAGATTGATTGGACTCCGTGACAAACAGCCGCGTAATTAAATATTGAATAATTGTCTTTCAACGTGATAGGATTGAAATTGGTTTGCGTTTTAAAACAAATTACTAATTAAAGCTATCTTTCTCGTGATTTATGACAATTTTGTACGTAATTTATTTTCTTATCACTATTATACGAGCGTACAAGCCATTTGACTTTAAGTGGTTATTCAAACCCATGGATGTCCAAGTCTAACCTTAGTATGACTAAGGTCGGAAATAAGTGCGTCTCGCACTCGTGAGGACTAAGAATGATGGTCGTTTTGAATATCACCTTAATACACTCCTCCTTAACCTAAATACGGGTATGTTCAATCTAACCTAAACGATAAACCAAGGACAAAATATCGTTATAAAATATTATGTTATTGAAGTTCCTGATTTATAATAATAGTGATTAATTCCTTTATTCATGTTACTTTAAATACGTTTTCTTTAGAAATTATATTCAAAGGCTATAAATTTACGAAAAATTGTTCGGTTCTTAATGGCACTTCCTTTGTAAAAGCGGAAAGCGCGCTCGTGTTACGTGAGGACGCGTACTTTGATTGCCCTAAGCTATGCCTTTCAGGTATTCAAGTTTAAAATACCGCCTTTGACTGACTGGGAAGTATGTATTATGCTGAAGTGACACCGAAATGAATAGTGTAACATTTATTGCTGATAAAAATTGAATATTCCGATTAAAGTGTGAAATTTTTAACAATGGTCTAGTGACCACTGTAGTTAACCTAGTGGTTAACCCATTAGATTGTATGAGAGGAGGCCGTGATCCAGTAGTAAGATAGTAACTAATAAAATTATGTTTATTGACTTCGACTGCATGGAAAATACCTTTTCGTACCGTTGATATTGACTTTTGATTTCACATAACATGTAAAGCGAGTATCAATTCTGTCTCGCACGAAAATTCGTAAAATAAGATTATTTATGCAGTATATTCGCAGTACCTACCTACAAAAATTTCACTAAATTGATCATTATACATTAATGGCTGTTACAGTAATTAGCAGACATGTTAATTATCGCCAGCCAATAATACTAATGGCCAATTAACTGGCCGTAATGACTCCCTCGGGTGTTGTGCTATAAAATTACTTATAAGAAATGAGACGTTACAATTATTACTTCATTACATATTCCCTTTAATTGTTCTCTGTTCATACTGTTAAGATAAACGTTGTATGTAAATTGATTTTTGTGAATATTAGTGCGAAGAAAGACGATTAGATTTAAAAAAAAAGGTGTTTTTATCCTGTTAACCAACGACCCGTTGTTACGTCCTTTGTGCCAAAACTAGATTTTATTATAATATAAGTTACACGGCAGGTAGTCTCTTACGAGTTACGAGTACGTACTACGTAGCTATAGCTACAGCCTTCTACTCAATTTAAGAACTAAATTGGCCAACCAATAGAGCACTTCGATGTGTCTGTAGGTGCGGACGAACGTGCCATCAATATTCAACGTGTCCGCTAAATTGATTGGATGTTGGCAGAAGGCTTTATTAATAGTTCATTTACAAAATGCGTTCGTGAACCAGCTAACTAATTAACGTACTATTAAAAAAATTACTGCAGAAAATACTGAACTATACCTATACATTTTTTTCTTAAAGCTAAAGTTTTCTATTACTAATAAAATATTTTGATTCGTATAGCAGTTTAAGGATTTGTTAGCAAATGATGGTGTATACTTACTCATATACTTATATGATATTACGAGTATATTACGTACATAATAACATAGGTAATACAAGATGTCTATTCGTAGTATAAGATGCAGTATTATTGGCGTTATTATTTACGCATTATGTTATAACTTTTATGACATATGGTATAGTTAATGTAAAAGAGAAAATGTAGGAATGTTTAAATTGTACAATACTTGTTCCGTCTGACCAGTTTCTTGGCCGGTCATACATCATTGAACTCGATTTTGAAATTCAAATATATCTCCATTTTCCAAAGAGGTAATAAATTCCAGCACAAAGTTCGTTTCGTGTCGTCGTTGTCATCAACAATGCTTAAAGGTTGTGACTGAACATGGGACGAGCGTGGCGAGCTATACTCGTATTGTTGTTTATATTTCTATGATGATGGCGATTCATCATCATCTATAATCTAACAATTAATCGTGTCAATTACGAATTACATTTCATAGTTTACAGAAGAATGTTGTACACGCCTGTTATTGGCATACATACCTGTGCTAACTTTATTGCAATGAAACATTTAAATGTACTGTGTGTAGAGCTGTTGATGTGTTAAAAATAAATAAATATCGGAAGCGTTGTGCTTTTGAAAAAATTTACGATGCTTCACAATTATTGCTTGGTATTGGATTTGGTTGTCTGTTCAAAATCAACGTAGTCAAAATTAAACAGATTACTCGACATCACATCACAGTAATGTGTTTCTATGTTTAGTGCGAGTTTAATCCTCTTGTGAGCGTAGTTTCAGCTGGAATATGTTTATGTCACATTTGAAAACCAGAGCTCGGGCACAAAGGTGGGACGCTGCGAAAACTTTATCCTGGAGAGACCAAGTTATATCCCTGCTGTGAGACTTGAATGATAGTCCATTTAAACCCTCAATGTAATAAAATCTGTGTAAATGTAAGAATCGATTTATAAGTCATACTTGTAGCTCCATACTAGAATTCCTTGTATCTTGACTTCATCATTCATAATAAAAGAAAAAACGAAAATAGTGTAGATAATCTAGCAAAGTAGCAATCGGACCACCTGATGGTAATAATAATATACTATGTAATATAGTTACGAGTAGTGTTACTAAACATTTTTTTTTCCTGGTCCTCGTAATCATGATCAGGAAGTTAGACTACTTATAAAACTACTATAACGTGTAACTAATAAAAGAGTTATAAGTTTTTATCATATTCGTATTGTTTATGAACAAAAACAGCTTAAAGCTCACAAATAAAATCTATCGAACGAAAATTATAATGGAAAATGTATTAGTGTTCCGCGCCGTCAATGAATTTTAACGTCAACAAGATTGATAATAGCAAAATGGCTCAATATTGATAAGATTAATGGTCGTCTGTCTTATTTCGTACTCAGGAGCTTACAAACTATTATCTGGAGCTTACAATTTATTGCATTTCCTTCTAATGCCTTTTTTGAAACATTGTATTACTCGTATAAATATTAAGGTTTGTGTTATAATTATGTACTAAGTTTATTCTCGACAATAGGCTGGTCTATTGTATAATGAAACGCGTAAAGGGTTAAGTTGATTACAGCAAGAGCAAGTTATTAAAGGAGTAATTACTCACGGGGCCCCAGACATGCAAATTGGTGCTAAGCAAAGCAAAGCACGCAAGGGACGCATTCGCGCCAATTACACTAAATATCCTGCAACTTTGTTAGCGCCGAAGAATAATTTACTTATTTATCGCTCATCAAGTAAACTGTTTACCACGCCAGTCCACCATTTGAAGGGTTCGATCCCTGGCGGGGCAAAAATTTAAATTATGAATTTAGATTTCTGGTCACGATCCGAATGTTTGTGTAATTGTCTTTGTGTGTGTCCATGGCGCCCACGACACGGGATACTATGTGGACTGTGGGTGTGAAGCGTAATTTTTTTTGTTTATAACTGAACTACAAAATTACATTAATTTTCCTAAAAATTGACTTATAGTTACCATCGAACTGTATTATTATATTTAATGTTTACCGTTTTTTTTATATTTAATGTAGTATTTACAGTAACAAAGATGTATAACTTGAAAAAGAATATTATGGCGTTAAAAAGATGCTTTGTTTTATATGTAGGTAAACTGTCTAATATCGTTTACAACTTTTCTCTTTACCATTACAAGGCTATGGGGAGTCCATTAAAAGTTTTTTTATTACACGTTGAGCGCGCGTTTTAACTTTTGAGGTAAATGTAAATTCCGATTTTAGTTAAACTTTTATCGTGATATTTATGTTTGTAAGATTCTATAGTGTTTCTCTTATTTTTAGACAATATAATAATGATACCTGATAAAGTCATAGATAATATTATTATCTAGGTTTCCCTCCTTATTAGCGTTACTCCACTCCTGGATATAATAATGGCGCCTATTGAGTTCTGGCATTCGTATGTTTTGACGTTCTAGATTATAGCATTTGTAACGTCAGCTTGTAATAGATTTCACGACGTTAAGTCGAACAAAATTACTTTAATAGTTCATTGACATTCTACTAGTTGTGTGTGTGTGTGTGTGTGTGTGTGTGTGTGTGTGTGTGTGTGTGTGTGTGTGTGTATGTGTGTGATAGTGTGTGTGTATGTGTGTTATAAACCGATTCAGAACGCAATATTCACACAATTTTAGGTTACCAAAAATTTACCCAATGGTTCTAAAGTATGTACTCGTACCTACCGAGCTAAATTAGGCGTTGTCTATACGCAGACTTTAGTGACAAAGGAACATACATATAAGTACATCATACTATATTGTACAGCAGACATGTATGTAAGTACACACTGCAACGAAGCGATGCTTACACCAACTGACAGGGAACTAATTGAGCAAATATACGTGTGCATTGTTGCCACGTCCGCTCTACAAATAATGTGAAGCGAAGGAAACACGTACTCGCACATCAGTACAGAGTAACTACAGAAAACAGACAAGACATTCTGTAACGGTCATATTCTTTATTTTCTATTATCCTCAAAGAAACTTTAATAATACTCATCGTATCGTACACTATAATTATTAAAAGGATTAAAGTTGTAGTAAAAACTTCACCTTAACATTGCTGCTGTAGATCCTGCGATAATTGTTCTTACTTTTCTACAGGTACTATAAAATTATTATTAAGAAATAAATTAAAGGTCGCTAAATCATTTTAATCTTCTTTAGCATCTAACTGGGAACGCATTATTTTTAACAGTATTTCAAGCGAAAATGACCCGGTCTGGCCATTAACGTTTAAAATGGTACAATGAATGGAAAGTGCGAGCGCGCAGTTCTATAATTTTCCACTCGGCTGCCTGCTTTCTCGCCGATTTAGTAGTTTGATGAAGTGGAAGAAAGTCGCGATTGATGACCGGGCGCGAACGGAGGGGAAGAGGTGTTTGCGGGGGAGGGGAGGGCCCGGCCGAAGTTGGAGGCTTATTTACTAACCTTTTTCTTACTATACGTACGTTTGCTTCTTTCTTTAACCTTTTCAAAGAACACTGTGGGCGTAGCAGTATTATTTAATAACATAGTAGTTATCGAAGACAAAATAAATCAATGACGAAATACATTTCCTTAAAAATCATATAAAAGTAATAAGGCGAAAGTAATACGTACATACGAGTATGTAAATGAATTTAATTAAAACAACGGTTCTAAATGGTATTACCCTCTTAACAAAGAGGTGCCAAGTAGAGTAACACAAGTGAGGATGACTCTTATGCGTTCATTGCCTAGAGCCTTCTTATGCGCGAAAAGAATTTTGATAAATAATGCAAAATTCACGAATGAAAATAAGTACAGTAATTTGTGTAAATAATTTGCAGCACAAATACCATCTAAAATTCTTATGCCGGCGAATATCCTGAAAGCAACAAAATACGGGTAAATAAGTGTCAGTGGGAGGTTAGAAGTAATTCGGTTAGGATGGACTGAAAGCCAAGTTAATTTTCGATTTGTTTGCCCGCTTTGAGTGAGAAGACGCGTAATCGAATTCCGGTGAAGAAAAATCAAGCAATCGAATTACGAAAGAACACAGCTGATAGATGTAAGTAATTTTTCTCCCTCGCGATTCATAATGAATTTCAATTCAAATCAGCTTTTCAAATAACGACTATTATTGTTGGCGTTAATTTTATCACGTGTTACTTTGCTAATGTTATTTATTACTACAAGTTTAAACTACTTTACTTTCAGGGGCAACTATTCTCATATGTATAAGGGAATGCATGTCCAGCAATGGGACAGTAAAAAAAAGTATGTTTGTATATGACTTTAATAATATGTTACAGAGTCATCGCGATACTAGATGGGTGGCGATCCAGCCCAATTAGCACATTGTCATATCTTAACATATTATTATTCTTCATATTTGCTGTGGAATACTGGAATATATATATTTTTTTTCCAGATAAAGTGGTTAACATAACAACTGTCGAGCATTTAATATAATACTAAAATTTTGTGCAGAATTTTTAATTCACTTAGTACAACGGACAGCTGGCAAGCCGTCACCGCGACAACGAACACGAGTGAACCCCACAGGACGAGGAGGAACATTTGCATGGGTTGATTTATGGACAATACTTTATGTTTTTATAATTTCACTGTGTCAGTTTGCTGGAGACAGTACATATAGGTACTGTGCAAATAAAATTATTTCAATCTATATTGGCAATTATTTTGAAGCTAAACCAGATTTTAATTGGAACGCATCAAT
>DWQK01001030.1:0-17181 GCA_018231225.1 Noctuana stator
CATCGGCTTTAGGCGTCCGTTTGGCTGTGGTAGGCCGGGAGAAAAAAGCCGACGAAAAAACTCTCGGCACTCCTTTAAAATCAAGTGTATAAATTACAAGTTATTAACAAATGATGCAGTTTAGCTTAAGCCTGATAGTGGGCACACGTGACAGCTAAGCACGTGCGTGACAAATCCACATAGACAGCATTTTGTTATATTTTCGTTCTATTAGGTCTAACTTTTACAGGAAGATTTTGGATAGTATGTTGCGTCATCCAATGTTCCCATGTAGGAACAACAATAGCTGCAAATTACTATGAGTCAAGCTATCGGAATTTAGTTATTAATAACCTTTGCATCTCCAGCGATTTTACGTGTTTATAGATAATCTTGGATGGTTATCTGATGTTTCTGTAGGGTTGTCAAAACGTTTAGCAAATGTTTTCTTTAACTTTGTGATTCAGGAATTTTATTTCGTTAGTAGTTGGTTACTAACCAGTATTTTCACCAATCTGCATTGGAGCAGCGTGGTGGAGTATGCTCTAGGCCTACCTCGCTTGTGAGGAGAGACCCGTGCCCAGCAGTGGGACATAAAAAGGGTTGAAGGCAAGTAGTTTACAAAGTTTCGTCCAAATTCGTCCACTGGTTTTTACGTGATGCGCGCACAGACAGATAGACAGACATACAAAAATATTTGGCTTCTATATCATTACAGAAGTCCCCCCAGTAAAAATCTATTTAATGTACAGAAGAAAAATGTCTCTAAAGTTGTTGAAAATACCGGGCTGTTTGATTGTGCAGCAAACAGTTATTAAAAAAAAGTAATAAGAAATTAGTTGTGTTAGTAATTTTGCTTTATTTAGTTTATTAATAGAATACTATTATATGTTAACATTTAAAAAAAGTTTTTACTTATTTATTTATTTATTTATTGTTCTGAACCGAGTACAGAGCATCGGGACAAAGGCGGACTTAATGCTAAAAGCATTATCTCCCAGTCAACCAGTATGCAAGTTTTTTTTACATCAATACGTGACAGCCCTACATTAGATATCGGATACCGGATGGACTAAGATATTTGCCTTTACAACAAGTGGCGTTTAATTTTCCTACGCACATCCATCCATCTTGACGGTCACTAAGTGACATAAAGTTACATGAACAATAATTAATTTATCTTTTATGTCAATTCGCGCGTTCCGGATTTAGGTCCTGTATAGGAAAGAAAATAATTGGAACAAATAAAATTTATTTAATTACAATATTTTAAACATTTAATTTTTTTTTCTATTTAGTTACTAAAAAATTAAACAATGTTTTTATATGGTAAACTAGTTGATCCCGCCAACTTCGTACCGCCTCAGAATGATAAATAAAAAAATCAAAATTAGCCAAATCGGTCCAGCCGTTTTCGAATTTTAGCGAGACTAACGAACAGCAATTGATTTTAATATAATATAGATTGTATAGTATATTTGAATAAAGTCATTTAAAGAAAGTGTAATCAGACATTTCAAATTAATTTGTATTATAAATTTTTAATCACCCACATGTTTAGTAACGGGTAGGGGGGTGGGGTGGGGGTGTTGATTACTTCAGAATGTACCAGAATATCACGAGATTAATACCGGGTTATTATCTTGTGTTGTTACGGGAAATTCTAGCCGGGCTAATACGATGAAAATCAGTTTCATAGAGTAACTTTTTCCCACTTCTCTAAGTATATCTATATTCTATATCAATAAAATACGTTTGTTATGTTCTATTCTTAATAGACCTTTCAAATAATTCTATGGCTACGCATGGCGGTTATGACTTAATATTAGCGGCGATTCGATGAATTATCCATGGCTATTGTTTCGTTTCACAAGACCGAATTGTTGACCTTTAGGGCCGACTCCATCTTAAGACATAAAGGTTGCTTTAATAATGACTGATCTGTGAGTTCACAGCCTTAATAGATAGACTTAAAACTGAAATTTCGAAGATAGAGTTTTAGTGATCTGTTAAGTAGAGTTTTGGAAAAGTGACTGAAGAACGAAAAATATTAACTCTTTACTCTGGACTCTGCACTGGTTTTAGACACAATAGCTTTGAGACGAGTTAATAATCGCTATATAGAATAGTAATCTCTGTAGAACGCAGTGTCTGTATCCTACTAATATTATAAATGCGAAAGTTTGTATGTTTGTTTGTTTGTTACTCTTTCACGCAAAAACTGCTCAACCGATTTCTATGAAATTTGGCACACACATAGAGTGTAACTTGGATTAACACATAGGATAGTTTTTATCCCGAAAAAATGTTCCTGTGGGATGCCATTTTTCGAGAAAGGCTATAGGCTAAGCGTTACGTTACAATTCATAACGCGGGTGAAACCGCGGAACACAGCTATACTATTATATATTCATAACAAATCTTACTTAAGTAAATAAGTTGCGTCTCCGTGTCCCGTGGCCTTATTCGCAATAACACACGAGATTCCTTATCAATAACTATAATTTCATAACGCGCTTAAAACATAAACGTGCGTCATTGTGCGTGGAATTGAAAAATTATAGTATTATGCGTACCGCGTTACGTGTTTTTAATGTCTTAATGAATAAGGCCCCTGGTGCGAATTTATTGTGGTGGCGCGTCTATTTTTATTATTATTTGTACGAAGATTTAAATCTGATACTTCTAAACGAACGTAATTGCCAATGTGTCTGTTAAAATTTATTGCCGCTCGATGGGAAATCGCATAGATAAAACATATATATTATTATACCATTTTAATACGAGCCAAATCTCAAGGCTGTGAGATCGTAAGCCTTTGATCGTGTTAGATTTTTTTACCGTATTCATTCGTACATGTTACTCACCGTGTAGTCGGTCAGTCGGTCACATAACACACGATGAGCGATAAAATATTTGCAATCTTCCGGAGCTTATTAAATGTTATTACCGATGACAACATCTTGAAAGATTTTATGTTAAGTATTTTTTATCGTTTATGAGTAGCAAACGAGCATGCCGGCCACCTGATGTTAAGTAGTCACTGCAACCCATGGACATCCAACCAACCTCAAATAGGAGAGTCTTCCTATCTGAGATCATACGTGGAGGCATTGCTACTCACGAGGACGGCGATGGTCGCCTCAAATATAGTGGGTCCGGCAGCAACCCTTCCCAACCGGAACACAAGTACTTGCTACAAGACTTGCTTCACGGTGGGTTATAAGCGCAGCGGTGGTACCTCCCGAGGCGAACTCTGTAAGCTCTACCACCTACAAATGAAAAAATTTTGTCAAATCATTTTTTGACAAAAGTCTGAAAATAATATGTATATCCAAACGAATTGAAATCCACCTACTTTTATTGAAGTCGGTTATAAAATAACATTATAACACTTATTCTGAAATAACATAACAATTACTTTATAAGTACGATCAGAATCGTAATCGGATATTAAACCAATGAATTATTCATATCAGTGATGATAGCGATTTGTCTGTCTGTCGTATTAGGCCATTATTTCTGACGAGCATCGTCTAGGAATGCGCACAAGTTTGTGTTTAAGTGCTTAATTATTTTAACACTAGTCGTTTCGTATTGGTTTGTTCCTAATTTTATGTTTTTAACGGAATTAAAAAAACTTGTTTTCTTCTACTAATATTCCTTATATTTCTTTCTTTCTTAATTACACTGTGGTACGAACTAAGTTACATTTATAGCAATCAACTCTTCTTTTGCAGGTCTACTGGTAGGTACTTATTTTTCCATATCGTATTTATGTCAATTAATTGTTTTGAATGTAAGATACATAAATAAAACATAAAAATCTGGCTTTTTTTTAAATTTCACAAACGCTGATTAGTGGGAAAAAAGATTACAGTTTATCGAACAGAAACAAAATATGTACGAATGATTTTTAACTTCACTAGCATTGTATTAATAATATAAAGACACTACACTATTAAAATTATGTAGGTAAATATCTCTATAAAGTCTGATAATCCTGGAAAAAAATTCTTTTAGTTTTAAGCATAAACCCTTCTTAAATTAAATTAAAACAAAAACTTGATTAAACCCATGTCTATTAATTTCCCATTCACTCAAATAAAACCCATAGACGAGTAACCCACACACGCACACGCGTGTTTAGGAAGGCGTTATCAATGTTTACATTAATGGGCAATTTATTTAATGGCAGTCATAGAAAAACCATTACAGAGATCTTTATCCTATCAATTGTATTTGCATTTCGAAGTGTCTTCATCAATATAGAGACATCGGTTTGCATTGTAGGAAGTATTTCAATGCAGTTCAGAAGAGATTAGTTTTAAGTTTCAGTTCTTGTATTTCGGTCGGGAAACGCGTGATTGCCAGAGCAGTAATAAATTTATTTGAAGCCTGATATTATATCAATAACATAAGTCGATGTATTGTTATATTGATATAATGATTAGATACCTAACTTTATAAGTTCGTTACCTAACTTGATAAGTAAAGCTTACAGAGTTCGCCCGGGGAAGTACCTACCACTGCTGCTTTCATAATCCACCGTGCAACAAGTCTTGTAGCAAGTACTTGTGTTTCGGTTGGGAAGGGTTGCTGCCGGACACACTATATTTGAGGCGACCATCTCAGTCCTCGTGAGTAGCAACGCCTGCACGTATGATCTCAGGTAGCACTTCTCTCCTATTTGAGGTTGGATTGCAGGTCCATGGGTTGCAGTGACTATATAACTTCAGGTGGCCCGCATGCTTTTGCTACATATATACTATAGAAAAAGAACTAATTACGATTAAAAACTGTAGGACCTGCAGCTGTATAAAACAATACTTTATATATACGTTATTTCTCTACAAAACGTCCCATGATATTATATCATGAGAAGTCTAACCTCTTACTTACAAGAATGACAGTTTGGGCACAGCACACGTTGCTAATTTGTATAAGTAGCGTGCAATATATCAAGCCTTACGGTGCAATTACACTGCCAAGTCGATAGTGTTGCGATGGCACATGTGTTCTGCTAATTTCAATTTTGTAGAATGCCTCGCAAATTTACTTCGTTGTTTTGTGTCAGGACATTCGGTGTTGGCTAAGGTTGTAAAAGCATTAGATAAAGAAATATAAAGTGAAATGACCTTTATTAATGATGACAAACCGTATTAATATAATTATATAACCATATTAATGTCCTACTTAATTAATAATATTATAAACGCGAAAGTTTGTAAGCATAGATGGATTGATGTTTGTTACTCTTTCACGTAAAAACTATGTACGCAATGGATTTTAATGAAACAATAATATAGTTTATACGTCAGAATAACACATAGGCTACAATTTACAAAGATGTTATGCGAACTGCACGAAAAAAATCCTGCGTAGACGAAGTCGCGGGCACCTCCTAGGTTTTTTATATTTTTCAACTTATTTCACTTGTGTTTTTGTTAAGAAAATTTTAATTAAACTTTTTATCCTCAATTACAATGACAGCTAAGCATGATTTCAGTTATTGGTGTACTAAAACAGTTAGTACTTACGTGAAGGCCACCTGCGTTGTCGTTTGCACTTTAAAATATTGAAGACTGATTATGTTAATTTAAAGCACCATCAAAACTATGCGAATAAAAAATAACAATGCGTGACATTACAGACTCAATAAATAATGCATATATACCTAAGTACAATGCAGTTTTACACTTGCGGACCTAAACTTCCTAAATGATTCACGGCATCCTTGACACGGCCCACGCGTGGGCGAAACAATGGCTCGTACTCATAGCTCAGTTATTCGGTTGGATAGATTAAAAATGTTCCGACTGCTGTTTTGTTTGTGTTTTCTTCTTTCTTGAAACAGGTGTTATTGTGGGATGATAAGCACTTAATTGTACTAGAGGTTACCAAAACTCACCCGTAATTCATTTTGTAATGCTAATAAACTAATTCTTTAGCGAAAATAATGAACAATTGGCTATTGAGTTTTCTTAATCATGTTTACTTTTAGTGGCCGCTGCCGCCCATGGACATCTACATCCAACCTCAAGCAGGCTCGTATCCTGCCTGAGGTTGCGCTGCTACCCCCGGAGGCTAATGGTCGCCTCATGTAAGTGTGGCCGGCAACTGCAAAAATTTCCACTGGAATCTAAATTAAACCTTCATTTTCAAATTGTATAGTACTTAATATTAAGTCTACGATGAAAAGGTGAGCACGGTGGTAACCCATATTAAGTATTCCATATTGAACTTAGTCTAAGAAATCAAATAAACAAAGGTTTCATATACAGTTCATATAATAGCTATCATATGCAGTTTACACAAAAGCATCCTGTCTTGTAAGTACTATAAACAGACTAGATAAAAGCACCTGAAAAAGGAACATTAACACATCTGCAATACTAAAAAACAGAAGTTCTTAAAGAAGTCATCAAAACAGGCAGACGTTACAAAAAATCAAAAATCCATTATGTTAGTAGTCAGCGTATAACATGACAGACACAATACGATTGAAATCTTAATGCATTTAGCGGGTAATTAATTAATAAAATGTAGATTTACATTCATCAGTCATCGTACATCAAAAATAAATTATTTTTCGAACTTCTATTTTTGAATTAACTTCTTGCGCTTCGTCCCAGCTCAGATAGGAGAGTTTCCTATGGACACCGCAAGTGGATGCGTTGCTACTCATGAGGACTGTGATTGTCTCAACTCAAATTTAATGGCTCCGAGATCCACACCTCAAAAACTTGACTCAAGACTAGCTCACGACGGGAGGCGGTGGTGCTTTCCCGGGCGATCTGACAACCACAGCGTAAAGAGTGTAATGTTTTATTCATTAATACTACATTTCTATTAGGTATACTATATTTTGACGACCCGTATGGTGTAGTGGTTACCACGCCAGTGCACCATTCGAAGGGTCCCGGGTTCGATCCCCGGCGGGGAATCCTATTGAAGGGCTGTGAGTGTGAAGCGTTATTTATTAAAGTTTACAAACAAAACGGTTTCAAAACGGTTACAAACTGAGGGTCAGTGCAGGTTGAAACCATTTTAATTTATATTGATGCTCACTAAAACTGACACGGTAATAGGATCCACATAATATTTCATATAACTAGTAACTACCGGTAGCAACAAAAACTAGTATTTAAAAAGTTCAAATTAATTTCGACAAAGAGGCATAGACAGCGTGCTGATTTACGAGTAGGTATGTCTATGTTTGGCACGTTTTATCCGGAAGCACGGTCATTAAGCAATTTGTTAACAAGAGCGATTGTATATGCTCGGTAACAATAATTGCGTTTTAAAACTTAAATCTGTAAGTAGCAAGATAATGCAAATCACCTGGGTTAGTTTTCTATTTCACTATAATTCGCTTCTCAATGGTCTTATAATGGTATCGAATGGTTATTGTCAGAAAAATATGAATAATTTTATACACAAGTGTTTTTACAAACACAGTCAAAGTCAACATTTTTTATTAATCATAAGGTATTTGTATACACTGGATGAACGTCAAATAACACGGTACATCGGCTTTAGGCGCCCTTTTGGCTGAGGTAAGCCGGGAGAAAAAGGCCGGCGGAAAAAAACTCTCTTAAAATCAAGTGTATAAATTACAAGTTATAACAAACGTGTTTTTATGTGTTTTTTATTTGCTAGGAGTTCATTGACCACGATTTTTTAGTGTCGTTAAAGATTAAGTACCCATTTTAACATGTTACAGTCACATCATCGGAAAACCATTGACAATTTTTAAGCGAATCCCCGTTAACAATTTATCATACGTCACATTTTTTCTTTTCCACTAATCATAATCTGCGCTTATTTAAATTTTTTTATTGTATATGAATAGCAACTATACTAGGACTAAGATATAGTGTATCAAATATAGTGTATCCGGCGGCAACCCTCCCCAACCGAGGTACCACCAACCAAGTACTTGCTACAAGACTTGCTTCACGTGGTGGGCTGTGAGGGCAGCGGTGGTACCTCCCCGGGCGAACTTTATAAGCTCTAGCACCTACGAAGAACAAATAACATATTGAATGAAACAATTTATATTTATTTATTATACGAAACAATTTAAAAGTGATTTACGTAGACGATTCTGCGCATAATAATTGGTATTTAAACTAGTATTGAGTTCATATGAATGAACTTTGAGTTAAAAACTGTAACATTAAAATGTCGAAAGTGATACGTTCCGCTATAGGTCAACGTGAAGCTTTGATACAACAATAAAAACATCGATATTCGAGAAAAATGTAAAATTTACACATTTAGAGTTCAAGAAAGGTCCCACTTTTAACCTTATGTTAAGCAGAACGATGCAACACTGTTTTACAGAAATACCACATCATTACGCCTAACATTAACCTCTTTGGTTAGTCGGGTAAAAATGCAATTTATTAGATCCAATCTTTACAATGGACTACCCACTCAGGCAGTCGCTAGCTTTTTATGCAGTCGAATTTCGTCTTTATACGTTTGGGCTTAGTAAGTAAATCCCGTGCGTGGTTCATAGCTGATGAACAACTTATTAGTGGTGGCGTATGCTGTGATCCGTATTGCAGAGATCCTAGTGTCCTTGACAGTGGTTCATCACGATGCTCCTATATAAGTAGATGGAGAGCTTCATGAAGACATACGACTGTCAGTTCTCGAAGAGATAGCAACATGAAACTGGTACGGCTCTATAAGATTGTCACGATTAGAAATCTATTATTGTGCGCCTATTCGATTGTTTTGTTGTCGAAATCAGGGAATTTTGTTGTGTTAAAATTTATATTTTTAACTTACAAATGGATTGAGGAAATAAGGTTATTTACGAGTATAATTTTGAATTCGCTTTTTTGGACACCAAAGTTGTTTTGGAAATCATATAAAAATTCAGTGTTGTGAATAGTCTGTTTTCTATAAATAATATTTAAATATTAATAAATTCTCAATTATAAAAAAAATACTTTTAAATTTTTCGAACTTTTAAATTTTTTTATCAGAACCATCATACAGGTTAAAAATAACGTGCAAACCATTCATTACCACTATTGCATAAATATGCTACTTAATGCAATGGTAACTAAATAGGTACCTACTTTTAATTAAATATGAATATATAACGTGAATATTATCTATTAATTATTTTTACAAAATAAATCGTATTCAACAAACTTCGTAAATTAAAACTCATTAAATCAAACTCCACATTCCATTCCAATTCCATTAGCTCCTGGAATGACAATTTCATCCTATTCCAGATCATCCTCGCCGCTGTTATCGGAGTGTGTGCTGCCGGCGCCCTCCCAGATTATGCAGCTGCACGATTCTACGCCCCGGAAAGACCTCGTTCTTCGTTGGAAAGAAACGCAGCCATCTTGAGGTCCGAATCCGAAGTTAATGAACAGGGTTACCACTTCGCCTACGACACTGAAAATGGTGAGTTTTAAAGACCTTTTACCTTTACAATCATTTCCTGGACGGCCGGTTACTGAAAGTCTAGTTAAAACCGTAAGTTAACAAAAGTCAAAATCTCTGAAGCAAGCCCGGAACTTAATTTACCTAAGTCATTAATGCAAATAAATATTATTGTATTGATTTTTTTTGAATAATTTTTTTAATGTGACTTTCATATTTGTGGTGATTTATGATCATCTTATGGTTGATAGGCAATCGTAAGGCAATTTGATTTGCAACCTTTAAAAATCTCTTTTTAAAAGACTTTAAAGCCCTTTAAAAGTCCGACCTCTCAAGAGAGTCCTTTCAAATAGCGCAATCATCAAAAATACTCGTAAGAGATGTAGTTCATGCGGTTAAATGATTTCCGTGAATCTTAAGTAAAAAGTCGTCATTCCGCTTAATTTCAACTAAAAGATTTGCTAATCTGTGTAGGTACACAGATTGTTATTATAGATAGGTATCTATAATAACAATAGAATCATGATGCACGTTTCCGGAAATGCTAACAAAATCAACAATAGATCGAAGCCTCCATCGAAAAATAACAATTTACGCACAAAACGTAACAATTACATAAATTTGATTTATTTCGTTTATGTTTATAAATTGATGAGGTTGGTGTAGTAGCTACCGAGCTGGTCCGCCATTAAAAGGGTCCGCCATTAAAAGTCCTGAGTTCGATTCCCAGAGGGGCAGAAGTTTAAATGTAGAGTTTAGACTTTTGTTTCTAGTCTGGATGTTGTTGTAATTAGTTTTACCTATATGGTTCCTATCCGTGGTACCCACGACACAAGGAATCCAAGAGTGAATTGTTTCAAAAACCGCTATGAACCGTCACTGTAAATTTAATTTAAAACTATTAGCTATCAATAGTCTACTCTTTATTATTCCATTTTCAAAATTAGCACGTTCGCAAATAGAACTCGAAAAATTGTTTTTTTTTTTTTTACAAAAGAATACTAATCAAGTTTTGTCTTAACTAGATGCGAATAAAATACGTAAATCATTTCAAATCGATTCGGCAACGTCGAAAATTGTGTTATTTATTTATAAATAGACGATCTTCTGCCAGTCTTTATGTTGCAAGATGGAGGCGTTAAAGATACACCAAGACATAATCTCTCAAATAACTGTCCCATAAATTTCAATGTCGATACACGCCTGTCCAATAACTTTCGTAACAAACGTTTATATAAACATAAAATTTAGAACTTATAAAGAAATTCGGCTAAGGTTTCTGTGAGAAGTTTTGGCATTATGCCCATAAATGAAGGATTCAGTGTTGCAATAATAAATAAATAAAATAAGCAAAACGCTTGTCCTATCTGTATGTATCTCTAATTATAACCAGACATTTATTGGGCAAAAAAACCCAATGCGCCTGTCTATCTGTGACGTCATGACGGCCAAACCTCTGAACCGATTGTGATGAAATTTCATATATAGATGCTTAAGGATCTTGGGATGAAAATAGGCTATGATTTTTCTCCCATTTTTTTAGTTTATCCAGGATTTTCCCATATTTTATTTCTGTTTAGACCCGATATTGAAGTCGACGCGGATAAGGTCGCGTGTATAGGCTAGTAAATTATAACATTTATTCCGTTGAGCATCTATACCTCTAAGCATTTTTGAAATGCATCTCTTATTTAAAGTCAAGGCTAACATTCATACAATGTACTAATGTTAATAGTTCAGGTGCGTTTCCTGTACGAATTGTGTGGGTGTGTGAGATATTTTAGCTTAAGGTTATTTCGTAATTTTTCTTGTAGGTACAAAACTTGGCAGTTTGTAACTACTTTTGGACGTGGTATTATCGGCTATTAGTACCTAAATATAATTTATAATATAGCTGATCAGCCTTGTTTGGCCAGCGTGGTTGAAAATGGCCTGAATCCTTTTCAAATTAGAAATAAGACCCATTTATGACGAATTTTTATACAAAAGGTATTTGTTTACATTAGATGAAAGTTAAATATTACGGTGCATCGGCTTTAGGCGAACTTTTGGCTAAGCTAGACCGGGAGAAAAAAGCCGGTGGAAAAAAACTTTCAGCACTCCTTTATAATCAAGTTAGCTTTGGTCTGATAATGACCTAGTGTGAGTAATTTGGAACTGGATCATAGGTACATCCGTATAATACCAAAACAACTTTTTCCTTTTCAGGAATCCACGCCGAGGAGGTGGGCCGCGAAGACCACGGCACCCAAGCGCAGGGTGCCTTCTCGTACACCGGTGATGATGGTCAGGTCTACAGCGTGAGGTATACTGCTGACGTTAACGGCTTCCAGGCCCAGGGCAGCCACCTCCCCACACCACCCCCCATTCCCGAGGCTATCGCGAGAGCCTTGCAACAGAATGAGAGAGACGAGGCCAGCGGAATCTTCGATGATGGTAAGCATATAATAAACTTGATCTAGCAATGTATTTTTTAATCCTACTAAAATTATAAACGCGAAAGTTTGTAAGTATGGATGGATGTTTGTTACTCTTTCACGTAAAAACTACTGAATGGATTTTAATTAAACTTTACAATAGCTTCTACATCAGAATAACACATAGGCTAAAATTTATAAAGATATTGTGTCAATTGCTCGAAATACTAATCCTGCGCAGATGAAGTCATGGGCGCCAGCTCGTCGTTTCTGTTTCCATGGAGAGCGTAATAGTTATGTACCGATACTTTTGTTAGTAGGTATTTCTATAGGGCTAATATAATGAGGCCATAATATTAAAGCAGAAGACAAAATTTGCTCTAGCGTGCGTGGTTTGAACAATTAAAATATAAGTAATAATAGATATTAAATTTTATGTCTTTTGCCAATATTTTCGTATGAAATACAACATACAAATTTAGCAGTAGAGATATCCGAGGCTGTGCGCTCAATTGTATAGTCTCTCATCTAGAAAATGTTTATCTCAAAAGCTGTCACAATGTGATAATTAAACGGGAATTTAGTTTGAAATAAAGACTACGT
Source organism: Noctuana stator (assembly GCA_018231225.1). Classification (NCBI taxonomy): domain Eukaryota; kingdom Metazoa; phylum Arthropoda; class Insecta; order Lepidoptera; family Hesperiidae; genus Noctuana; species Noctuana stator. The sequence continues at coordinate 12,417 of DWQK01001030.1, forward strand.
TTCGTGATGTGGATGGAATTTACTCAAACTAAGAACAAGAATACTCTACTACGGCCAAACTCAACTTTAACTTTATCAAAGTGCTCCTAAAGTTTTGGTTCAAAGGACTGTACGAGTATATATGAAAGGATCATGTGTAATCAACTGTTCGCCTTAGTTTTGAACTGGCGTGCAGTGCACAGCTTTTGTTTGCACTGCACATAATATATATACCTACCTACCTAGTTTCTGGAACGTTGGAGCTGTTAGGTTTACATCAAATTAATAGCATCCATTTGACTGACAATGTGTGATGAAGTGTGGTGAAGTGATTGCCTTTCTGATCTGATGTGGCTGACTCGAAACGTCCGCATAAGTTACATTACCAGCGATTTGAAATAAAAAAATTAATTTACATTTCTGAACTGAAGAAGGTTCTGACATGACAATGGAATGATGGGCTTAATTGCGTAAATAACAAACGTTTAGCTTTTTATAGATACCTATTGTATAAGTAGATTATTTTTCTCTGTTATTTTATTTCTAGTTTATTAGAAGCGGCTTGAAAGAAATTGCTAATAAGGCAATATGACCACTTTTTATATGCACAACCACGTTTAATGGCGGTGTGCAAAAAAATCATTTAATATTTATCATTTTATTCTATTTGTCTTCCACGTATAGTGTTTCGCTTTCGGCATAGGGTTTATATATTTTTTGTGCTCAAAAATATATCATACCTATTATTTGAAATTTGGTGCCATTTACTTTATATATAGGCCGTATAAACTCGGAAATTGAAATATCGTCTCAAGTAAGTCCTTGGCCATAAAGCGATCCTACAGTAAATCCCAAGGGTTAGCTATAAACGATGACAATCGCAGTAGCTATTTCAACCCTATTTCTATTACAAGATTCATGTTTAGAATTAATTTACAGGCATAACATGTTGCGCTTCTGCTACGTCGAGATGTTTGCTAAGAGAATATAAAAATAAATACACTACGTGATGTTTGGAGACTATAGGTACCCATCAACCAATCAATCATAAACCAATCAATTCAAATTCAAAAATTTTTATTCATCATAAGGTACACGTATACACTGGATGAACGTCAAATAATACGATACATTACGTTAGGCGCCCTTTTGGCTAAGGTAGGCCGGGAGAAAAAAGCCCGCGGAAAAAAACTCTCGGTACTCCTTTAAAATCAAGTGTAATTACAAGTTATTAACAAATTATGCAGTATAGCTTAAGCCTGATAATGCATTGTTGTCAACTATAGCGTTTAAACAGATAAAGAAAATTCTTTTCATCCATAACAGTCATCGCTTATACACCTTATGCTTAGGCAAAAAAAAATACATTTCTTATTTCATTATTTTGGGTAATTTTAATTATGAAGTCGACTTTTTTATTTACTCTTTTATTATTGCCATCATTAAGCCGTCAAATTAATAAGCCCTAATGCGCCTTCGTGGATTTTATCTACATACCTACTCGTACATGAACTATATTTTAACTAAATGCAGTTTCTGAAATATCTAAGTGACTGACTGTTGTAGAGGAGTACACGGTAGCGGAAAATAAATAAATAAATATGTAGTTACAAACAGGTAAGGACTGAACTTAACATCTGCACCTTTTAAGCTGCTGTATGAAACGTAAAAGGCTATCTCTTGATTGATTTCAATTACGAAATATAGTTTTACAGCAAGCAGCATATTTATTCAAACGAAAGTAATTAGTTATGACGCAAAGTGAGTTGACCTTTACGAAACGATGACGTATTTAACTATTGATGACAAGGAAGATTCCTCTCAACCTGCCATTATCGGGGATAGCTTTGCAAATACGAATCAGAAAAGTTTTATTGGAAAAGTTATTCAACTACGTGACTTTAAGCCACCAAACATCAAAATCAGAATGTTTAAAATCATTCTAGACTTATTCCCATTTAAAAATATTTGTGGAGGTAATTTTAATCGCGCTGGCGTATGTAGTCAAAACCTTTTTTTTAGAACATATAGGTTCATTTGTAAACACGAGTAAACAATACCGTAATAATTTCCGATGTAAGAAACTTTCTTGGATAAAATTATATTATAAGTATTACACTTATTAAAGTTTAATAAAACATAATTATACACTACGTAGGTACCTGCTTCAGAGATCTCTCTAATAGGAAAATGAGTTCGATCGTTTGTTTGTAGAGAAAGAATCTAAAAAATCATAAAAGTATTCTATTTTTATTATATAGCAAACTAGCTGTGTCACGCGGTTTCACCCGCTTAAGAATTGTGACGTAACGCTTGACAGCCTATAATCTTCCTCATTAATGTAGCTATCAGACACAAAAAGAATTTTTTAAATCCGACTTGTAGTTCCAGAGATTAACGCCTTCAAACAAACAAATAAGAGTTTGTTTGTCAGCTTTATATATTAGTATAGATTAGTGTCATTCGAATTAAAATTTTCTATAAAAAAAATGATATGCTTTATTGATACATCATCATACAGTCTCAGCGAGCCTTTATAAACCCAAACTTGATAGATTCAAGCAAATGTAACCCATATTACCTTACAATAATATGGCTTTCTATCACTATTAACTTTTGTTAATCTATAGCTATACCTACTTCTTAGGTGGCGTTAAAAAACGATGATCTCGCAAGACGGCTATCTGGCTTGTGTCCAGTGAAAACAATAACGCGATTTATTATATTGTATATTTACGTTAAGCCCCTAAATCAGTCTCCCATAAAAACTGCTGTGATCTATCAACGAGGGGTAATCAATAAACAAAATCGTTCAAACATCTATAAACGAATTTGAATAACAATTGTATAACAATGTTTACGTACTCTACATATTCATATATAAGAGTACGTACATATTCTACATTAATCCGCATTGGAGCAGCGTGGTGGAGTATGGTTCAGGCCTTCCCCGGTTGTGGGGGGAGACCGTGCTCAGCAGTAGGATATTAAAAGGGTTGAAGGCAAAATGTACAATACATATCAGGTAGCTCATTGACTTTAGGGCTCTTTTTGACTAAAATAGGAAAAAAGCGCGGAAAAAAATTTAAAATCAAATATATACCTACGAGTAAATAACAAATGATTAACTAATCGGTAATGCTCTTAATAACAAATTATACTCGTATTTCTGTATTATTCAAAGTACTGATTCCATTATTATATAATGGCGTCACCGATGTAAATAAATACTTCTTAATTACTTTTAAGAGAGTATGGCTATAAATTGAGTCCCCCAATAATTACTTACTTATTGCGGGAACCAAATCAAATAAACGGATCAGTCTCAACATAATATTTTATATTAAGAGCCTTTTCACTACAGACGAATATAATATAATGTCAAATGTTTAAGTCGGTTTGGATGCTCAAAAAACTCATTTAAATAATATAAACTGAAAAATGGGTACAATTAACAAGGACAGAGGACCATTCTCTGTAAGAAGGAGTTTCTTACAGAGAATGGTCTATCTACACTATCACAGCTGTGCTAACCTAAACTTTACTCATTTCCTCCTCAATGGAAACAACATTACTCTGTTTAATCTTCTAAATAATATTTATATATAGAATATAATATATAATGATTAGAATTGATCTGGAACTGCCATGTTCATTAGAGTTGATGTCCAACTGACATGACATGTATTGTGTAGGTGTTGTGAAGGAAAATGCTTTTACACTTATTCTTTTAGTTATCTTGTATCTTGTAAACATGTAGGTATGCCCTATATGGTATTCAGTCTAATTGCTGTAGCAGTTATTTACTCGTAGTAAGTAAACATTGAAATTAAGGCTAATTTAGAATATATAAATAAAACAATGTACTCAACACCATACAGTTACGTAGCCCGAATACACGTTTTCATTTGAAAGGTAAAGTTTAAGCAAAATTTAGCTAAATTATAATTAAAAACAGTTATTTTTTTTCTCGTCAGGAAATCTTGGGACGAGTAGATTTCGGCCACGGGGCCGACGGAAATTTCGACTTTGATCAATTTTGTTGCCACAAAAAAAATTATTGCAAAAACAATTGATTGTATATATTATTATATCCTACCCATCATTGTCCTACTACTAACATGGGAAATCTCCTCTCAAATACGAGATTTCCTATAAGTAGTCCTTTAATTGTGTACTTCTCTTAAAAACATTCAAAATTATTTTTCCTGCGCTCGGCTTAAATATCATTACCAAAGAACATAACAAAATGGTACTCGATCCAGTATTTATATACAGATTAACAGAAAATTAAGAAACTTGCAGTTGTTGACACTATTCACACGCTATATATTTGACCACGGCCTAAATTAACTTGTACCAAAGAGCGATCACGTTGCCCAGTGACATACATGTTCCTACAGCAATTTAATTGTTGTCCACTACCAAGTGTCAACATTTACGAACAAACACGGAGGTACACGAGGTACACAATACACGCATAATGAACATTCATTCACTATCACACTTCTTTACGTAACGTGACATGAGACTCGTGGATTTCAGCGACATGATCTACCCAATATTAATAAAAACATGGAATCTAATCCTGTTCAAGATATTCATATGAAAAATGTCTAAGAAAAAGAGTAAATTCTCTCGTTCGTGCACAAGCCCCATTCATAAGCTCTATAGTGAAATATGGCTCAGTGAAATATGGAGAATTCAAATTCAAAAATTTTTATTCATCATAAGATACATGTACACAGATGTACAGATACATACCCTAGATGAACGTGAAATACTA